>JAHZSQ010000045.1:7500-200000 GCA_022405105.1 Aristolochia contorta | reverse complement strand
GAATAGGAAGAATGGGAAGGCTGACGTGGAAGTATAATTCCAGGTCATGAGGGGGAGTTGTTTATTTCACTAGGGGATTATGTGTAATTAAGAGAAAACATGTTTTAGGTGTGAGTAGGGGAACTTAAAGGGACGTGTGGAAGAAAGAAGGGATGGGGGGGAATATTTTGTAATTAGAGAGCTTAGCTCTTGGGGAGAGACCCAGCCTCTCGAAAGTTTGGGCAGAAGCATCTCTGTGTCTATCTACATCTTACAGATCAATAGAAACTACCTGTTTATGGTCCAAATTACTCTGAAATTCTAGATCGAATACTTGCTTGTGCAATTGTTCTGATTCAGTGCTTAACACCGTGTCCGGCTTTATAACCTTGAGCAGTATGTTGATCATACTTTGGTCGCATCGAAGTAGGGGATATGATAAATGTCAAAGTTCTGTCTTCATCATGGTGTTTAAGATTTCTCATCATTTTTTTTCAGCCAGAAAAAAATATAAAATTTCTCATACTATGAAGGCAAATTCTCCTGTTGAATGGCCGGAGTAATGAATCTGAGATGTGGATTAATTGTTCTCTTCTGCTCCATTTAAAATTCCCGATATTTTCTTTTTCACTCTCTCATTTGTGTCTCATTTCTTTGGTATCTCATTGTCCTAAAGAAACTGAGACTAGTTTTTGACAAGCATCAAAAAGAAAAACCATTACTTCACCATTTAATAGTTTCTTTACTTGAAGCATGGAATTGCTGTTGCTATGTACAACTTTGATTGCACCTCTCTTGATTGCATTGACCTTTTTATTTATTTAAGAATTGTCATTTTTGGTAAATATTGGGTCAACTTTTACTGTTTGTTATTCTGCCACCCCTAAATTTGTTAACATGTAGATTCTAATACAGGCTTTAATTTCAGAAAATAGATTCCAGCATCCCAGTGAAGCTACTGGAGTTTGATAATCGATTTTCTCAGTATGGAAATGATTTTACTTTCTACGACTACAACCATCCAGAGGAGTTGCCTATTACCATGAGGCATGCCTACCAAATTATTGTAGCAGATCCCCCATACCTGGTAAAATATTATGAGTATTTATGGACTTCTTTTACATGTTACTTAATATTCCAGCTGGGTGTTTATGATTTCTGCTGCTGATGGCAGAGTAAGGAGTGCCTGGAGAAAGTTGCCAGGACAATATCTTTCTTGGTGAAACCTGGTGAATGTTACCTGTTGCTTCTTACAGGTATTTTTCTCCACTTCTGCTTATGATTTTTCGAGTCACCAATCAGCATCCAGATGAATGTAATGACCTCACCTGTCAGCATCTGAACTAATATAATGACACCAAAATTCATATTCTTGGAGTCTATTCTTTCTTTAAGGGGGAGTTTTCCGTTCCAATGAACAGGTGTCATCCTAAAACTGATTTTGTGAGAAGACAATTTTCTTATCCCAGGAGGTTTTATACCATTAAGCATTTAAAATCTGCCGTGGCCACCTTTGTCGAAAATAGCACAAGAAGTTATGGTCGATCAACCAGTTGATATCCATCACTTCATTATGTTTTATACTGCATTCCACAAGCTTTTCAAGAGCTTCTAGGATTCTCGGTTAAATTATCTGGTTCACATGAGCTATAAGTTTTTGTATGACACTGATTCATCTTCAAAACTTGACAATCCTGTAGGAGCAGTGCAGAAAGAAGTTGCAGCCGAGCTATTGGGATTGCACCCATGTGGGTTCAGACCTCAACACACAAGTAAGCTGGGTAATGAATTCAGACTATTCACAAATTATGATCCAGGCCAAAGGTTGGGCTGGTGGGAAAGATCCCATTAGGTCCCAATGAAACCCGCAGAAGCTCAAACTTCTTTCCAGAGTTTTAACAGAAAATGTGTATCAAAGAGTGTGCACGAGCCAATCTGGTTCGTAATGACAGTGATTTCCGAATTCATCCAACTGTTGATAATATACTTTATTCTTGTATTCTATTCTCTCTTTTTAAAGGATCCATTAATATAACGAGCTCCAGGTGCAGCTTGTTTAATCAATGTGAAAATAGTAAACTAATGTTTGGCTTCATCTCGTTAAATTTATAATTTATTCAATACAGTAATTATTCTGTTCCTGTAACGACTAAACCATGTGAGTTAGTTTCTTGTAAGCGATCTATTATTTGTTGCAATGTTGGCTTGGGTTTTAAACCTTTGGTTTCATTTAGCACTAGGGCTGTTGGAAAACAGGGCCCTTGATGGAAAGAAGAGGGCTCTGTGTTGTTTTGTTTTGCCCGGTTTCATTTCGTTTTGTTTCACAGGGTAGCGTTTCTTTGTGTTTCGTTCCGTTTCATTGTGTATCTGTATCGTTGTATTGCAATGTATTTAGCAGTATTGTACTACATTTAATATCGGAAAAATGCTATATGCACTTTACTGTGCGTGCACTTTGTATGCTTTCCGTCTTACTGAAGTGGTGGGACTCACACCAAGAATATTTTAATGTCCCAATGCTAAGGGTGAAGTGCACAAAGTGCATGCATAGTAAAATGCATATAGCATTACTCTTTCGTTTCTTGGTTCTTATCCTAGGACTGAATGAGTTATGCGTCAATAGAATTCGTTATGTGAGGAATGAGAGCAAAGTGTGAATTCTCTTTGCGGTAGGCTGTTCCTTTGTGTAGTGTTAGAGAATAAGATACTATTTTAGTAGTCTTGATTAACGCAAAAATGATGAGATTTTTTTATAATAATTTATAATAACGATCTATAAATTTTTATCAAAATGTCCCTGTGATTAAATTTTTCCCTCCAGGAAATCCATTAAATGATAAATAGCAGTTTACCTTGTAATAAAACTAATCTAAAAATAAATATTTTAAGTATTTTAGAAATGTTTAGTAATAGGTAATTAAAAGGGGGTTAGTGCGAACCGTAATATGAGTATGTGAAGTATTACTGCAAGGGTTTACATCCAAATGTGGCATCCTCCAGGTAAGATATAAAATTTGAGATAAAATTGGCAAGATTTTGTTTTTTAAAAAAATATTATCTTTCTACACTATGAGTGTAAACCCTAAACCCTTAATTTTCGCTTACCTAGACCGCCAACTACGTTGCCACATCACCATGTATATTGTCAGAGGAAAAAAATAAGGAAATCATTTTTCTACGATTTTAGTGTAAGAGACATTGATGTCTTAGGAAAATCACTTTTTAGTGTAGGTGGAATTGTAGCTGATTATGAAAATTTTGCAAAGCCATTAAATTCCTACTTTTAAGTGCAAATTTGTTGTCACTTGTTAATTTGGGGAAAGTTTGAATTCTCTTAACTTTTGTCATCTCATCTAACATGAAAAAATGAAAATCACAAATCCACAAATACTTACCCCAGAATTAGTGTCAATTGTTTTTTGAAAAATGATTTTAGTACTATGAGTTTTTACATCCTGATGTGGTTGTCCAGCTTGCACCCTAGTTGGTAGTCAAGATCAGGTCTAGGGTTGAGGTTTACCTAAAACATAGATTCCTACTTTATCTCTTATTTGGACTGGCAATGAGAACGCCCTATCACGTTGTAAACCCTCACAATAAAATTTGGCAATATGGTTATTACCACTCTTGTTTTAAATTCCTCTAGAACATTAATTTCTATAGAAATATTATATCAGTACTCCCTTCTTTTACTTTGAGGTTTTTACTTGTGACGGCCTATTTAAGAGAAAATCTAGGGTCTAGGGTTTACCAATAAAATAGGAAGAAAATATTTTATTAAAACAAATAAAATCATACTGATTTTATCATCGAGTTTATTTCTTCCCTGGACTGCTATTTGGACGCCATGTCAAAATGTACACCCTTGTTGTAATACTTCGAAGTGCTGGTATCACCACTCATTTCTTTATATCCTAGTCCCCCAATGTAATTTATTGTTTTAGACTTTTAGTCTTTTAGTTTTCTACTAAATATCAATAAATAATACCAGTGGGGTTTAACCGAATTAAAAGTCAGTAAATAGAAAAGCATAAATTTGTTTTAAAGGGATTAGATATTCTCTCCAAAGAAGTAGATATTTGATAGACACATGGTGATTCTACCCATAAGGTTTGGCTTCATCCCTTTTGAATCAGGGGATAAGATATTCTTGGTCTGATCAAATTTGACAAACGATCTAAATATGTATTTTACAGGTTTGGCCCAAGTTGGATCCTACTCCACTTCTCCCATTTATCTTCAATTTGAAAATGCAGCAAGTCTTTTAAGTTATACTTTTTTAATGGAGAAAAATTGTGTAAAGAAATAGTGATATTGATATCTTGCTCGTACTTGATTAGCTCTCTAAATCGATTCACATACTCAATTTAATCCATAAAAAGTTTAAATTTAAAATAACCCGCTGCTTAAATTTCATTCTATTAATTCTGTGAAGAAATAAAATATTACTATTTTAGTAATTATTTAAGAGCAGTGATATAAGTACTGCAACATTTTACTTCCACGACTTTACATCCTGACCTGGTGTCCACGTTGTAGTACAAGTAAGATGAACTCAGAGATAAAATTGATTTTATTTTTCTAATAAAATATTATCTATCTATTTTATGGGTAAACCCTAAACTCTAGGTTTTCTCTTGCCTAGAGTGCCAACTATGATATCGCTGCTTCCTGATTTGACTTCGAGGTTTTACATCGTGACGTGGCTGCATAGTTGGCACTCTAGGTAAGAGAAAATCTAGAGTTTAGGGTTTACCTGTAAAATAAATAGATAATATTTTATTAAAAAAATAAAATCTTGCAGATTTTATCTTCGAGTTTATCGGCGCCACTTCAAGATGTAAAAAGCGTCAGTACTTATATCACCACTCTTATTTAATAGCAAAGTCATAGAGGTTGGAACTTGAAATGTGTTCATACAGTTTTTTAATAATATTAAACAAATATAGATATAAATAGTAAAACATATGATAAATTTAAAAAAATTAGAATAATTAAATATAGAGGAATAATTTAAACAAATAAAGATATTAAAAAATATTGATATTAAATATGTAAGCAATTAGAATAATTATTTATACGAAAACATATGATAAATTTAATACAAAGAAATTCATAAAACTAATATATGTAAAAATGTATAATGATACGATCGGTCAGAATTTGGGTCGGACCCTTATGTCTGAGTCAAGCCCGAGTCATTTCGGACGTATTGGGAGGGTAGGTATCGTAATTTGCAACTCAGGTCACCACCCTTTCCGGTAAACCGGTGGCCATGGTTAAATCTGCTACTCGAGTTAAGAAGCAGCTGACGTGGCAGAAGAAGCTGCGTATATATTGGGAATTGCTTTGCGTCCTCACCCCTTCGTAGACACCTCATCGCTTTAATAACGCATATACACGAAAACTGAGAAAGAGAGGAGAGAGAGAGAGAGAGGGAGAAAAGCTCCTCGTGGAGAAAGGAGAAGAAGGAAGAGAAATAATCTCATCCTGAGAATTCTCCTTCTACTCGGCACCGAATTGTAGAGAATCCAAAGAAAAATAAACGCCATCGAAATCTCACCTTCTTCCGCTACAATTCGCCACCGGAATCGCGTAATTCCGTGGAGAAATCGTTAATATCTGGCGGGAACGTCACGGATGTTGTTAGATTTTTTTCAGGGGCAGAAGAACAACTCCCAGATGTAATTGCCTTTCATGGGTTTTTGTGTATTGATATGAATGATCGGGAATGACGAGGGGTGGAAAGATTCTGATCCTCTTTGATGGGTGTTTGCCATTTTATTTTCTCTTGTCTGTTGTGATTGGTGTTGAAGAATTAGATTGGCAGCTGGTCTGCGGATTTTGGATCTCTGATTTGATCGGAATTCGTTTGGGGGTTCTGGATATGGTGTTTGTTGCGGTGGATTCTTTGGAAGTTGGCGATCATTCTTCCGTGCTTTTAGTTTTCTTCTTTGAGTTTTCGGATTCACTCTTTTGATTTTACTTGATCTGTTCAAGGAGTGAATACCATGGTTGGGGTCTTAAATCCTTGATGTCGGTGATTTTTTTTCGAAAAAAAGAATCCTTTTGATCGAAAATTTGTTTCTTTCCAGTTCTCTTTTGGAAGAATATCCTTTGTTTGTGAACAGTGGAGAGTTCTTTACTTAATTGTCTCTCGTTTCTTCTTTTCCTCCGATTACTATTAATAGATCGTTTTGGTTGGCCAGTTTTAAGATGAGCACTTGTCTGGTGAGAGCTCTGAGATCTGCTTTTGCTTTTTCATTCTCACCGGTTGAGGTTTTTCTGCTGGTACAATATGTTTGACTTATCGATTATTTGGTTTTGATGTGCTCTTCATCATCTCTTGGCTTGATTATCAAATATGCAAAAGGAAGTACCATTCAGAAGACAAATATCTTCTGATCGTTGCCTTTTTTATCGCGCCATCCCTTCTCTTAGTTCTTATTATTCGTTCCAGAGTTTATAGTTTATACTTTGTGTTCTCCCTTGAATTTCCTTTTCTGTTTCTTCCAGCTTCAGTTTTCGGTTTGTAATTGCAGTAAGTGGAGATTTTATTAAGCCTTGGAAACTTTTGAGAATTTCCACTCTTCTTTTCGGTTATAGGTCTGTAAATTCGGATCAGCTCACCTATTCTTGCATGGTGGAAGCCTCCCCTGAAGACTCTGTTTAGTGTAAATAGAAGTGAGTGCTTGCTTCCATCAATGTCTGAACCATTTAAGATGCTGGTTCATTATGTAGACGAGTGATGAAATTTCTGCTTTGCCGTTCAGGACTCCCTTCCTCCCTCTTGGCTAGCTTGGGCACTGCCAAAAACTTGCAGTGCCCATGGATGCCACAACCAGTGGACCGCCATCAATACCGTCTTACCAACCACTCTCTCTTGCCTCCCCACTGCAAACCTTCCAACGCCACCAACGCCATTGTTTTGGAGATTCCACCCCAGGAGAGTTCCCTTTGGCAGCCAATCCCTCCATCGTCCTCCATGTCCTTACTGGGTGCAAATTGGATCCGAAAGACCTCGCTAAGCTTGAGGCAAGTTGCAGACCTCACTTAATTCATTCAAAGTTTTATTTCCCCATTTTAGAATCGATAATGCTGCTGATGAATTCTGGACGGTCTTGCAGGCGACTTGTTCATTCTTCAGGCAACCAGCCAACTTTGCTCCGGACTACCATTTGTCTATAGCGGAGCTTGCTGCTTTGGACATGTGCCAGAGGAGAGCCATATTCAAACCCATGACCCAGGAAGAAAAGGAAGTGTTGAAACAGAGGTGTGGGGGCTCATGGAAACTTGTCTTAAGGTTTTTGCTGGCTGGGGAGGCATGTTCTAGGAGAGAGAAGTCACAGGCCATTGCTGGCCCTGGTCATAGTATTGCAGTGACAGCCACTGGGGCTATTTACTCTTTCGGGTCTAACAGCTCTGGACAACTCGGACATGGCACCTTGGAAGAGGAATGGCGACCTCGCTTGATCAGGTTTTTGAATTTGCAACTTGCCAGACCATCTGTATACTCATAATAAAAAAGGAAGAAGAAAATGTAACAAGGAAATTATAAAGCAGAACATTTGCCATATTGACAAGAAGCAATAGAAATTTAGTTTTTTAAGACTCTATGTACCAAGTGCGATCTTCTTGATCCTCTGCAGATCTCTTCAAGGCACAAGGATCATACAAGCAGCGGTTGGGGCAGGCCGAACCATGCTGATCAGCGACAGCGGGCGTGTTTATGCCTTTGGCAAGGACTCTTTCGGAGAAGCAGAGTATGGGGTTCAAGGCAGTAAATATGTGACCACTCCTCAAATGGTCGAGTCCTTGAAGGACATCTTTGTGGTTCAAGCTGCAATTGGGAACTTCTTCACCGCGGTGCTCTCCAGAGAAGGACGGGTGTACACTTTTTCTTGGGGTAGTGATGCCAAACTTGGTCATCAAACTGAGCCAAGTGATCTAGAGCCTCATCTTCTTCAGGGTCCCTTGGAGAACATCCCAGTAGTGCAAATTGCTGCTGGGTATTGCTATCTTCTAGCCTTGGCCTGTCAACCTACTGGCATGTAAGAATAATCTGCTCTTCAATCCTCTTTTCCCTTAGAAAATCAGTAACTGAAAATAAAAAATAAAAAATGAAATCTTTCCTGCACAAAGCGTTCTGGGCAGTGATGAAAGCGAGATTGTCTAAAAAAATCAAAATTTGTATGATTTAACTTCATTGTTTGTTTACATTTCAGGTCAGTGTACTCAGTGGGGTGTGGCCTGGGAGGGAAACTTGGCCACGGGTCCAGGACTGATGAGAGGTACCCCAGACTGATCGAACAATTTCGAACTTTGAATCTCCAGCCCATGGTAGTTGCTGCAGGAGCTTGGCATGCTGCAGTGGTCGGTCAGGACGGACGTGTTTGCACTTGGGGCTGGGGCCGCTACGGCTGCTTGGGCCATGGGAATGAAGAGTGTGAATCGGTTCCCAAGGTCGTGGAATCCTTGAATAAGATCAAAGCTGTTCATGTTGCTACAGGTGATTACACCACCTTTGTTGTCTCCGAAGACGGTGATGTTTACTCCTTTGGGTGTGGGGAATCCTCTAGTCTTGGGCACTCCATTGGAGCTGATGGACAGGTTTGTTTCCCTTTTAGTCTCCCGATTCTCTTTTTTGTTTTACCTTGCTCTGTAGTTCATCAAGAGCATGAACAATGACTAGAGAGATTAAAATTTACTTTGACAAATTCTTGAAAACTCTGTTTTTTCCTCTCTTTGCTGAATAGATAACTGCATCACAAACACAAATTATTGAGCTTTTACTCCTGTTTAATCTTATAATCTCCATTTGTTACCTGTGCTCAAGGGATATATTGTGTCAATCATAGTCAAACTGGTGAGTATGTCTTCAGGTAAACTGCAGCGAGTGGAACTTCAGTTAGAGTTTGATAATTGAGTAGATCGTTCTCTGTCCATGACTCGGTGCTCTGCTACTCATATTTGCTCAAATCACTGATACCCATTGAGGAACTTCAATCTTTCTCAGACTCAAATCTCTTCTCTTTGCTGATTTTGTACCAGGGCAACAGACACTCGAACGTGCTAACCCCGGAGCTCGTCACCTCGTTGAAGCGGGTGAACGAACGAATCGTGCAGATTAGCCTGACGAATTCGATATACTGGAACGCCCACACCTTCGCCCTCACAGACACAGGCAAGCTTTTCGCTTTCGGGTCGGGGACAAAGGGCAGCTGGGAATCGAGCTCATGGCTCAGCAGAGCGAGCGAGGGAGCCCGGAACTGGTGGACATTGATCTCAGTTAGTTGTAGGCAGGGCCGAGGTAGGCTGAGAGTGCGCCCTCTGATCACCAACATCATTCTTGCATTTAGCATCTGTTTATTCTCCACTAGCATCTTCTTCTCTTAATTTAGTTTTTAGCCTAAGAACATGGTCATGGTCGTCGAAGTGATTGTGCTTTCAGCCTTTCATCAGGGTCTCAAAAACCTTTCTGATACCCATTTGTACATAATGATCAAGCTCCGCGTCGGGGAAACGAAAACCCATAAAAAAACAGTGGCTCCTTTCAGAGATGAGTGGGTACTTTCTCCGGGAGCTTCAACAAGTGTCCATATTTAACTAAATGTATAAAAAGTCAGGGTCTCTTTGTGATTATTCGTCCAGAAATAAACAGGGTAGGAAGTATTGATTCTGCATTATCCTCATCTGGTGACATGTTTAGAAACCCGATTGCTGCGTTTCGCTTTAAAAATCTCTACGCAGAACGCAAATGATTTGGGGTTTCTGTTAAATGAAGGAAAAAATGTGGGAGTCTTCGGAACGGGAAGCCGGAAGAGATTATTCGTTCCGTGCACGGAAGAGCTTGCATGTGGTGCGGTTCCTACGTTTTCTGCTGTGGTTAACGGTTTAAACTAATAATGGCGCGAAATCTGGGGCGGTCGCCGGTCGGCGGAGCGGAGGAAGCTGACTACCGAAGGAGGCGTGGCGCGGCTGTGACGGCCGAAGTAGCGTCTTGAAGTTGTCGAACGTGGCGTATGAAAGTAATTAAGGCAGCGTTTGCCAACGCTCTGTGAACAAGGGCTTTTTTATATTAATTCTTTTATTCGCTTTGAAAAAGTTGCGTTTGGCTACAGTCACGAAGGAACTTTAATAAATAGAGAAGCCATTAATTACGTTTGGCAACAAAAATATAAAAAACTGCTTTTAAATGTAGAAAGATATTAATACCCTTATATATAAAGAAGAAATACGTGGAACTAGAGAGATGAAGCAGAAGACCGAGAGAGGTAAAAAATAAAGGGGAAGCGGGAAGAAAAATATGTGGGGGAGGAGCAAGATTTCACAGCTTTTTATTCGGTGAAGTTAGATTTTTTTAAGAGTAGAGGTGGAAATAAAGAAAAATAACAAGGATATTACCGTCATAAATATATATGGGACTGACTCCACCCTAGAGAAAAAGTCTCTGGAAGAGTTTCGTTTTTAGTGATTTTCTAAAGCTATCCAAATTAGCTCTATCAAAGTTAGTTTTACGGTGGAGTAATTGCATCTAAACACAAATTTCAGGTGCGGAGCCACTTTTCAATCAGAAAAGCGGCTTCAGCGCAGCAATGCGCCTAAAAGAGACTTTCTCATATAACTCGCCAACTTGAGGTATAATTGATCATAAGAATAATAATTGGAACCCAAAAGTTTGGTGTGATTTAGTATAAACTGAAGTAGAGACATGGCAACTTATAACCATGTTCCTTTGTGATTTTAAAATTTAAAACCTTTATTACAAATAAATTCTTATGTAACTCAAATTCCTTTGATTTGAATAATTAAATATCATTACCAGTTTTTAAATATTTTATTTTAAAATAATTAAAAATAACTCTAATTAGACTTAGACCATTTTAGTTTTTAAGTGTAAAATAACTTATCACCCCAGTGGGAAGGCATTAGGGTTTTGATTTCTTATGTAGACCGCCAACTACTTTGTCACATCACAATGTAAAACCTCAAAAGTAAAATAAGGCAATATATCATTTTTCATTTTACTTTGCGGTTTTATATTACAACGTGGCAAAGTAGTTACCTATAGTCTAGGTAAGATAATATTTTATTTAAAAAAATCTTACTGTTTTTATATCTTACCTAGATTGCAACATGGACTCCATGTCAAGATGTAAATCTTTGAAGTAATATTGTCAAGTACGTATCACCACTCTTTGGAAAAAAAACTTAGTTTTGGGAGATTTATCTATGTATTTAAAGTTTGTTATCTAAAAAGAATAAGAGTAATGCTATGGGTACCGAGACGGTACTCGGCCCGAGTACAGAGGATGATGTGGATGGCTTATGTGGCCATCCACGTCATATGCTGAGTCAGCAAACGAAAACTACAATCGGCACCCTCTGCCCCCGTACCGCGGCCTCCCTCCTGCCTTCTCGCGTCCTTTCTCCTGCAGTCCCGTTGCCTCCCTCCCGTGGTCCCGCTCTCTCCCTCTGCTCTTTCCCTCCCGTTCTTTCCCTTCTGCTCTCTCCCTCCCGCTCTCTCCCTCCCGCTCTCTCCCTCCTTCCTCTCCCTCCCTCCTGTTCTCTCCCTCCTTCCCTCTCCCTCCTTCCCTCTCCCTCCTTCCCTCTCCTCCCGTTCTCTCCCTCCTTCCCGTTCTCTCCTCCCTCCCGTTCTCTCCTCCCTCCTCCGTTCTCTCCTCCTTCCCTCTCCCTCCTCTCCCGTTCTCTCCTCCTTCCTCTCCTCCTCCCGTACTCTCCCTCCTTCCCGTTCTCTCCCTCCCTCCCTCCCGTTCTCTCCCTCCCTTCCTCGTGCCTCTCGACTCCCTCCCTCGTGCCTCTTGCCGACCGCGGGACGGCGGGAGGGAGGCCGCGGGATGGCGGGAGGGAGGCCGCGGGATGGCGGGAGGGAGGCCGCGGGACGGCGGGAGGGAGGGTGCGGGACGGCGGGAGAGGCTGCGAGACGGCGGGAGAGGCCGCGGGACGGCTGGAGAGGGTGCGGGAGCGGGAGGGAGGTGGAGGGTGCCGATTGTGGTTTTTGTTTGCTGACTCAGTATATGACGTGGATGGCCACGTAAGCCATCCACGTCATCCTCTGTACTCGGGCCGAGTACCGTCTCGGTACCCATAGCATTACTCAAAGAATAATGATATGCTGGGGATGGATACAATTGCGTACTTCTCCTTCACATGAATTAAAATATGCATTGCCTCGATGTTTGTGCAAGCAATGAATATTTTATTCATGTGAAGGGATGTACGCAATTGTATGCAGCCCCTTAGTGTACATGTAGCATTACTCATCTAAAAAGTGGTACCGAGTAGCTTTTAGCTCCAAAAAAAAAACCTAACACTAAAAGAACCTTTTTACAAATTTAAATAATATAATATTAAAATATGAAAGAGAAAAATAATCTCTTTGAACTTATGGTGGTGCTTTTTTAAGGCAGAAATGCATTTATTTGTTTTACATAACTCTCTTTATTTAAATCTTCAGACGTATGGATCTAACTATAGAACCCACTTATACATATATAATTTCGTGTAGTTTACAACATGAAATGTTTTCTATTTTCTAAACTTAGTTTGGATTCATTATAATTTATTTTGTGCAATTCAACATTTTTGTGTAATTTAAAATTTGAGAATTAATGTTAAAAATACCGGATTAAGTCATAGATAGATATAAACGTGATGGTGCAGAACACCAGGACATTATAAGGATAGATAACAAGGACTTAAAGAGGATATGAATGGCAACATTTAAAAGATATTCCGTTACTTGTTCTATTTACTTCATCTATTACACACTTCATCCATTCTACACAAAGGGAAGTTCTGGGTATATAGGTTAGGAATTCATAGTGGATCTCAAGCTACTTAGCTTCCAAATTAAAAGCTTTTCTAATTTACCATCTTACATTTTGACTAGAAGAATGCAATTAGCAATAGTGAACGTTAACAAGTCTGTTCAGCATGTCTTAGCACAATGATTTTTGATAACCTTATGAAAATTGATTTTGGAAGCAAGTCTAAAGATCATCCACATTAAAGTGATACAGTCTTCACTGTACAGAGGATCTGAGACTCAAAGAACAAGATAACTAGAGATGGACATTTGCAGCACGTAAATATACATACATAAATTTCTTAAAATCCCATCTACATATTATAACCATGATCTCAGTCTCAAGCGCAAAAAATTCATTACACGGAGACAGAATTGGATTTGACACGAGTCCATCCTGAGCTTACTGAGACCTCATCCTGTTGAGCTGATTCAAAGCCGGTTGAAGAATATTGTAAAGCACCCAGAGTACGGCAGGAGCGATGACGAAGAGCAGAAGCAATCCCCTGCTGTCGTTCGACGATGCCTCGGCGACGGCGGCGACTTCTCCGGCGGAGGCGCCGGAGGAGGACGCAGCCCAGGCGCCGAGCCCGAGCCCGAGACCCACGAACACCCCTTTCGAGCTTCTCATCTTGTTGAACTGGTTCAGCGCCGGCTGAAGAATGTTGTAGAGGACCCAGAGAATGGCGGGGACGATGGGGATCAAGAGGGCTAATCCGCGGTTATCGCCGTCGGCGGCGAGGTCCGCGATCTGCTGGGCCGCGAAGGCTGCGTCGCAGCAGCTCAGGGAGGAGAAGACGGCGCCGGCCAGGGCGGTGCCGAGGAGGAGGAAGGGCTGGGATTTGAGACGGAGAGGCCTTTCGGGAGGTTCTGGAGCGAGAGGAGGAAATGGGTTTCAGGGTCGGCTTCGATTGGGTGGAGACGACGGGCGTCTTCGTGCTCAAGCACTTGGCGTTGAGCATGGCCATGGTGGCGATTGTTGCTGCCATTGCTTGTTCTCTGCAGAAGAATGAGAACTCTGAGGAGAGAGCAGAGTAAAGGGAGATCTGCTATGGAAATTGTGGGAACGTGGAGACCGTGAGAATGTGCTCCAATAAGATTAAGATGAGGAGATTCTCTTCTTATCCACAGAGCCTAAATGGGGTGATTTGGGCCTTATATTCCATACCCGCGTCTTTCCCTCTTATCACATGTCCATGTACAGAGAACAGTCAGTAAAAAGAGAAGCTCAAGACTACTCTCTTCGGTCATCCTTTGTGTAAAATGAAGTCGATCACCCTCTCTAACTTCTGACCGATTATTAAACGGAATAAAATAAAAATAAAATATTATTATTTATTTACTGCTCTACTATTTAATAAATGGACAAAAACGGAAATAGCTCTTCCGAACCCGTTTTACCCGTTTACCTTTTAAGTAAGGATAATATAGTAAGTTTATATATCTACCTACTTTAATCATAAAATATTTATTTTTATATAAATAACATTATTATATTTTTTATTACTTATTATAAAAATTTGTAAAATTGAAAATTTAAGAGAGAATTTAAATATTTTTATATTTTGGTAATTATTAGAAGTTAATATATATTGATTTTAACTCATAGTCCCATAAAGTCATAGAGTCATAGTCATAGTCATAGAGAATAGATCATATATTGTAAATTCATAATTAACTAAATAAGGTAGTATTAGTAATCTAAGATTAAACCGATAGATCATATATTTATTTATATATATAAAGCTTATTCAGTTAATTGTATGTTTTATGTAATATTTTTGTTCTTAGGTGAAATTGATGATATTGGGTTTGGTGCATTATACTCTATGGCTGAAGTTGAATTGAGGACGAGGATGAATTCTTTCTTCTTGAAGATTGAGGAATGCAAATACTTTTTTGGGTTGGACAATTTTGAATATAAAGTATCAAAAGTATTTGAATGTCAATTTTAAGTGTAGGAGACAATTTATATTTGTATTTGATTTTTGTGTTATGTAATTTGTATTTTGAATTCTAGAAAAGTGTTGTATATGTTGTTTATTAGTAATTTTCTTAAAGTTTCCTCTTTTTTTGGGTTTTTTGTGATTTTTATATTTTTTTATTATTTTCCCGTTATTACCCGATTTTCTGGCGGGTAATAAACAGAATAAAATTACGCGGAACTAAACGGATACGAACGGTAACTGGTAAAGGGTTCAAAATATAAACGTTAGATGGAAACCATTACCCTTACCGTTTATTACCCATTTAAATCACTATCTGATGATTCTTTTTAGAAACACGAGAGTCATCAAAAATCCTTTTCATTTGTATATCATGAGAATACTTTAAAGGTCGCGGAGGCCCGTTTTAGGTTCAGCTGAGGCCACGAGACTGACTAATTGGGATCCACTTCTAGTGCCCATAATATGCTCATCGTGTAAGCACTAAGGAGTGGGCTCATAATCTGCTGGGCTAATAATCTGCTGGGATAAATTGATTCATAAGTTTGGAGCTTTCTCTAGACAAACGTGTTTGGAATCTTTGGATACATCTTCTAACAAATCTCTTTTGAAAGATGAGATTTTATGTCGTCTCCGACCAGAGGCCATCCCTACACCCTTTACCCACCCTCCCTCTCAAGATCTAGATAACCCTCCACCACCCAGTTGGAACACTACCCCAGAGACGACAACCTATTTTTCGACCCGAAGCTCCTTCCTACTGTCCACTCAGCTCAAAAATACAAATTGGTCTCCACATCATCACCCTTTGCTAACCCATCAAATTCATGTGGCTAGTCAACCCCTCTTTTTCGATCTGATATAGTCATCTCATGCATACCAAAATTCTCCAAATCCTCATACTAGGATTCGTCATACCGGAAAACAACCTCTTACTCTTGAAGGTCCAGTCTGCACTGTTTTACCCTAAGTCCCAACTGCTCGGACAATCCAAAAAAAACTTTGTATATGTCTGCAATTTAAATCCAACCAACACAGAAATTCTATGTTCTCTTATCCCTCTGGTTACTGAGGCCATAATTGAGGAAGCAAATTCCCCGCTCTCCATTCCTTGGTCGGCTGGGTTGTTGGACTTGAGTCTTGGCTGCAAGAGACAGGCAACCAAGCAATTGCAACGATTTGATACTGAAGTTGGTTCAGGATTTGCAGGATACAAATTCCTGCTATACAAAAATGGAGCAATAGAGCTCGTACCTGCATCACCAGGTAAGACTATAGTGATACCCTATATTTATATTAATGGTTAGTCTCCTTGTTTGGAATATAGAGAAGCACAAATTTCCTTTGCTAAACATGTTTTGACTACACTGATTAACATATACTCACAAGATGTAATTTATATTAGTGAGACAAAAGTCTCATCCCCAATTCAATCTAAAACATTCTTCTGGCATCAAAATTTGTTTCCTTTCGCCCATACTGAACCATCCAACGGCCTCAATGGAGGTCAATGGATTTTTTTTTCCGAAAAATACAGCCTCCTTATCTATTGAAATCTCAAATGAGTTTTTCATTAAATTTATAATCTCTCTCCCAAGGGGGTACCTTTCACACTATCTTCGTCTATTTACCCCCCACAACCCACAAATAGTCAATTGGGTGTGTCTCCTGGAATGTGCTATTACTTCCCAATCTTCTCCATTCCTAATAACAGGTAATTTTAATGCAACCCTCTCCTAGGATGAAAATTTTTTCCACCCCCACCATTTATCGACTAAACCACTCTTTTGCTGACTTCATTACTAACAGAGGATGGAATGACCTAGGCTTTATTGGCCCTAGATGCACCTGGTCAAACTGCCGAACTGGAGATCAGTTAGTTATGGCCCGTTTGGATAGAGCCTTAGTCAATGACACCAGTCCTCTGCCTGATCCCTACATAGAGTTCATTCTGATCCCCACCCTTTATTATTTACCCTTCTAACCCTCAACTACCAAATCATCCTTTCAGATTTCAAACTATGTGGATGGAAGATGTGCAATATGATCCTCTAATCGAACATATTTAGAAATCCATACAACACCCACATTTATCCACTCCCCCTCCTGCTTTTATTACCCATAAGATTATCCTCTATAACTTCCACATTACAAAAATGGAATAAGGAGTCTTTTGGAAATTTCCATATTAAAACTAATGAAACTTCTAAACACCTTCAAGACATTCAAAAGGCCCTACACCTCAAACATAATAATCTAAATTTGTTATCTCAAGAAAAAAAAATTCTACAGCACCCCTTAATGACCATTTATTGACTAAACCGCTCTTTTGTTGACTTCATTACTAAGAGAAGATGGAATGACATAGGCTTTATTGGCCCTAGATACCCCTAGTCAAACGGCCGAACTAGAGATCCATTAGTTATGGGCCGTTTGGATAGAGTCTAAGTCGATAATAAATTTCAGCGACATTGACCCAAGTCCTTCGCCTGATCTCTACATAGAGTTCATTCTGATCACCACCCTTTATTATTTACCACTTCTAACCCTCAACTACCAAATCGTTCTTTCAAATTTCAAGCTATGTGGATGGAAAATGTGCGATATGATCTTCTAATCGAACATATTTAAAAATCCATACAACACCCACATTTATCCATTCCCCCTCCTACTTTTATCATCTATAAGATTATCCTCTATAGGTTCCACATTACAAAAATAGAATAAGGAGTCTTTTGAAAATTTCTCACCTTCAAGACATTCAAAAGGCTCTACACCTCAAACCTAATAATCTAAATATGTTATCTCAAGAAAAAAACTCTACAACAGCCCTTAATGAAACT
Organism: Aristolochia contorta; assembly: GCA_022405105.1. NCBI lineage: Eukaryota > Viridiplantae > Streptophyta > Magnoliopsida > Piperales > Aristolochiaceae > Aristolochia > Aristolochia contorta. The sequence goes on along the minus strand of JAHZSQ010000045.1, from coordinate 182,403 downwards.
TTCACGTAGTAAACATCTCAATATTTTTCAGCAAGCTCGTTAAAATATGTTTCGAGATGCTGATGAAAATTCAAAATATGTTCACTCCTTTGTCAAAGCTAGGGCCTACGCTAACCGCATACAACAAATTGAAACTAGTAATGGCACCATCTTATACTTTGACTGCGAACTAAAACAGGAAGCAGTCAAATACTTTACACAAATTTATTCAAACCGCTCTATTAACCAAATCTCTTCATATACCCCTACAACTTACAAATTCCCATATAAGTTGGCTAAGCCAACCCATCACCATGAAAGAATTGCGTGCAACTCTTTTTTCCATGGGAATATAAAGCACTTGGACCGGATGGGTTTCAACATATATTCTTTAAGCATCATTGGTCTCTACTGAAAGAAGACTTTCTCAGTAACCTAAACTCTATTTTCCTCTCAGCCCAAATGGAACTAACTCTATATAAAACTTTTCTAGTCCTTATTCCAAAAATATCCACCCCCCTCTACTTTTGGAGATTATAGACCCATTAATCTCTGTAATGTGATTAATCACATCCTAACAATCATAGCATCCCGACTTACCAAACTACTTCCCCATCTCACCTCCCCCACACAAACTTTCTTCCTCAAAGGTAGGCAAATTTCAGATCATATTCTTTTAGCTTATGAGATCTTAAAAATATTCCAATCAAAGAGGAAAAAACATTCTTATTTTGGAGCAAAAAATGACTTATGTAAGGCTTTCGACACTATGTTATGGATATTTATACAACATGCCCTATGGGCTTTTAATTTCCCCATCTCCTGGTAACACTTCATCCATTCCTATCTCAGTATTGCTACTTATCATGTCCTCATTAATGGATCCCCTTCTACAACCATTACCCCATCGTGTCGCCTTAGGCAAGGGGATCCTCTGTTTCTCTCTTTGTTCATTTTGGCCATTAAACTTTTGTCAATTCAAATTCAACAAGCAATCCTCACTCAACACATTAAACCCTTGAAACCTATTCCAACGATGCACCCCATCTGTAATTTGTGTTACACTAATGATTCTCTCTTATTCAGTGCAACAAATTTAGAATCAGCTCATACTTTAATTTGTATCCTTACCTTTTGCTACATTTGACTCCATGAGGCCTTATTTAGATATAAATATTCCGACCACTCTCATGACTAGAAACACATATAACCCTCTCCTCAAGACAATTGAAAAACGACTTACAGGATTGACCAACAAAGCTCTCTCCCTTGCTGGCCGCTCACCATCTTTAAGTCTGTTTTATTAAGTATTCCTCTACATTTGATTACATGTTTTAGTCTTCAAGTTAAATTCACAGACCCACTTGAATAGAAATTTAGAAATTTTAATTGGTCTTATAAAGGAACGAAAAAGATGCACCTAGTTAATTGGCCAAGTATATGTGAGTCTCACCGGGAAGGTGTATTGAGAATTCACAATCTACAGTCTTTGTCTCAAACTCCTCTAGAGAATGTATAACCATTGGTTTATACATCAAAAGACTCTCCATGGGCCTCATTTATACGAACTAAGTATGACCCCTCTCACAAGCCCATCGGCCAATCCAAACAAGGAAATTCCCCTATTTGGAATCACATTTCCAAACTTATACCCATTTTTTTTCATTGATTCCGTTCTAGAATTGGTTATGGACTTACCACTTCCCTCTAGTTAGACACTTGGGTGGAAGATCTAAATAATCCTCTCTTTTTAATTTTGGTTCCCAGTGGAATGAATATCATGTCAAATCGCTCTGGTCTTCTGACGTGGTTAATTTAGTCCACAACTCACCTATTACCTCATCCTCCTTCGACTCTTTAATCTGGTCCCCATTTAAGGGTGGGTCTTTCTCTACCAAAATTGCATTTCATTTAACACATGCAAACACAAAACTCACCAAAGGCCGTATGTTATATGGTACCCCGAACCCTCTTTGGCAGATATCTGGCAAATTCAAGCCCTCCCAAAAGAAAAAAAAATTATATGGTTTATCATCAAGAAAAAACTACAAACTTATATCCTCTTAAGCAAGTGAGGTCTTCAAATTGATCAAAATGTCAATTTTGTAGATAGGACAGAAAACTAGAGATCATCTATTTACTCAATGCTCTTTTGCTATCTTTACCTGGCAAGTAGTTGCACCTTATACCATGGTCATTCCTCATGAATAATCTATCAGATCATATTTCTTAATTTACTATACTCTCCTCATACAAAATCTCATCAAAGAACACATATATATGCTATTAACACAATATGGGAAATCTACTCTCAAGAAATAAAAAAACTCTTTGTATAGAAATCCTCTTCTCCTTCTCAATATATCAATCGTATCCTCTTCCTCTCCCACCATGCAATACTTCATCGTAAAGTCCCTAAATCCAAAATCAGTCCCAGAGACAAGAACCATATCAGGTGGTCTCCACCTTCTCATCCTTGTATCATGGCAAACTTTGATGGATCTACATTGATGGTATCCAACAAGGCAGGGCGGTGTTATTTTTCGTAACTCTGACAGGGAAATTCGTTTATGTGAACTGTGGTATTTAACTAATAAAACCAACAACCAAGCAGAACTGTTTGCACTTCATCTCACGTTGTCTTATTAATTTTTTTTACCTCTTTACCCATTATTAGACACGGGGACTCTCAACTCAATATACAGTTGATGCACGGAAAATAGAGCAGCTAATGGAAGCTGGATCTTATAGTTCGAAGATGCAGAAGCCTGTTGCAGGAATTGCCCCAGTGCACCTCATGCATCAGCTTAGAGAGGCAAACAAGGTAGTTGACGCCTTGGGCCAACATAGATCAAATGACACTAATGTAGGAGTGAATAGTATTCATATAGGGTTTCAATCCCCAAGTTTTTGCGTTATGTAATCTTAGATGACAAAATCAGGGCTACCCTTAGCCCCCAACTTCACATTTCGGATGACTGTATAATTATATACTCTCTAGACTCTGTATACTCTCTTCCTCCTTTTGCGCTTTAATGAAAATCTATTTGGTTTAGGTTAAAAAAAAAAAAGAGGAAACTTCAGTGTTTTAACTTTTTATGGAGTTCAAAACTTTTCCTAAGAAGAGTTGTCTCAAAAAGTCTTTTATCAAAGATTTTAACCCCTTCAACTCAGGATGAACTCAAGTTCGAGATGTGGTTATTAACTTGTACTACGTGGATAAGCTCGAGCGATCTTACTAAAGTATATACTACATATAATGCGAAAAAGAAGAGGAAATTTCCAAAATTAGTTTTACCTAAATCCTCCTCCTTGAAGGAAATTATATACACAAATATGTGATCTAAAATTCTTTGTATTTACAAAGATGATAGCTTGTTTTCCATTACATTAGAATTAAAGCTAATTTCAACGTGTTACCACTTAAGTATTTACTGGGTGGAAACAAACGGGGTTAACTGCATGAGTGATCAATAATACTATCGAGTATTAGTCCCACGTACATATGCGAGTAGAAAAAATTATGACTTATTAATGACGGCAAGCCATTTTGGGATAGAAGTCGGACATAACTTTACATTGTATCAGAGCCAATACTTGTACGTAGGCAACACCAAAATTGTCTCGGATAGACCGAACCTAAACTTTATAGATACATCATAATACTATTATTACATAAAACCGTAATATTGAGAAGATTTTATCCCTATTAGATTATAAATGTAGCATAGTTGCTTACCCTTAATCAGCTCATTTTTCCATCTCCAGGGGGACAAGATTTTTTTCAATGCATTAATGTGGTTGAATCGATCAAGTGAAACCTTAAATTGGCCAGATCAATCGATTTTGATTCCAGTTTTATGACATTGATTTAATTATGAAATAATTTTTCTAATAAAATTAATTATGAATTAAAAGGTATATCCAATTTTGTTGATATTCATGGGTAGGTCAGAAAGTATGCTTTATCTCAAGGGTCATACTAAGTAGTTAAATTTTGATTGGTTACCTACAAATTTTTTTTTTTTTTGTTTTGTTTTTTTTTGGAAGAGATTGATTTTATTACATGTGGGATTAATACAGTGGCTACAATAGCCTAATACTAATAGACTACTTTGGCATAGTAATTAATTTTATTGCACAGATAGAACACGTTTCTTTTATGGTTTTATCCTTTTAACCTGCACACCACGCGCATTTTAGCTCCAACCACGTTGGACCTTCTGCCAGGGCGTCGTCATAGCCATCTGTAGTCTGTTCACTTGCAGAGCTCTAGGGAGACAGACACTCTTCCACCTCCCCAGACGTCAAGAACATGACTGCGTTTCTCTCTGTTCGTCCCCAAACCCTAACACCTCCCGCTTTCACGGATCAAACGAGACCGCTGAATCCGTTCAGGAGGAGACCAGAGCGCCTATTTCGCAGCAATGTCCAAATCAGGGAGATGGCGGTTGTTAAGTTTGGATTAAGGCCGTGGTCCCCCGAGACGGAATTAGCTCAGGGTGTCGTGAAGGAGTTGCTAGACAAAGCTGAGAGCGTGATTTATACTATTGCTGATGCTGCTGTTTCGGCCGACTCCACGGACGTGTCAAAACAGAGCAGTGATTGGCTTTCGGGGATTACGAATTACCTCGAGACGGTTTTGAAGGTGAGATGAATCTATTAACTTGTGTACGTCACTAATCACTCTTCATTTTCATGTTAAAAGCTTTTAATTACGCCACCTCCTTTACTTCCCGAGCTTCACTTAGTCCTTACCGTACTACATGTAGGTGACTCTCTGTTATGAGCTTTATTTGTAGAGCTTCTGTTTTCCACTTGGAATTTGTGGAAATGAGTAGCCAATTATAAGGTGTTCATGCTGGTTAAGAGTAACTGTTTTCGGGGTGGTTGTCGATGGCACAACAATTACTCTTATCCTTAAATGAGTTATCGATCAGTTATTTCTACTAAAGTTAACGTGTAAATTCCACCATTTCGTTGTCCGTGTCTTGATAAAATCACGTGTTAATGACATAGTTGCAATCTGTACAAATACAGAGAGTTAATCCACGATGTAAGACAGAAACTGCAGACAAACTGCGGTACTGCTAGTTTAGGGTGCTGATTTACAGAAGCTTCAGCGACTTTTATTCGATGAGAGAAAGTAAATACAAGCCACACTCACTTTCCTTTAGATACCGATCATTGTATGCATTTTTTTTGCCGACGAATATTACATTCACGCTTAGCTTCCTGGTATTTTTTATGTTTATGATGCTTGAAAACAATATTTGTATGTTTGCAGATATTGAAGGATGGACTTTCAGCACTGCATGTCCCTTATTCTTATGGTTTTGCAATCATTCTTCTTACTGTCATTGTTAAAGCCATAACATTTCCTTTATCCAAGAAGCAGGTACGTTAATTAAACCTAGAAATGTTTTATTTTGTCCATAAATTATTTTTATATCTGGGGCTTTATATCTTAAGATACTCATTTGGCATAAATCTGAAGGTACTATGCTAGTGTAAAGGTCATTCCGTGTTTCAATCCAAATGAAATGTGAAACTTTGAGGGGTTTGCGTATGTTGAATTGGACAGAAAACTTCTGCCTCAGATTAAGCTTCCTTGTGCCTTGGCGTGTTTTTTTATGCTAGCATTTGGAAAATTATAATTGGACTCAGAAATTAAATTGTGTTGGATCTTCGTTTCCAAAATAATCTCTTCCAAGGTGGAGTTTCCTTTAAAAAAGGTGAATTTTCCTAGAAAAAGTTCAGTAAAGGGTACCTAAAGAGCATTGGGTTTGTACTTGAATTATTTTTAGTCTTCACCGTTGTTGTTTTGGTTTAAGAAAAATTCAGTTGTGATGCTGAGTATGATGTAACAATTCTTGCCTTTGTCAAATGTGGCTTCAGAGCATCATGTTAAATTCCTCTCTCGCCCTGTCTTTATAATTTTTTTTTGAGCTGTCGTCAACTAGTCATGAGATTCTGGAAGTGTAAATATAACACAACTCTTCTTGACCTGACAGCGTAGTTGACACTAAGTCAGTAGTCTTGAACTTTCACACCTTGCTTTGGCTATTTGTAGCTTGTTAACACAAGCTGAAGCAACAAATTTGACCTGGAAAATGTTGAGACTCATATGTTTCATTTATTCTCGCTTAGAAAATTCAAATCTCCTTGCTGCAGTCTGGGGGAAGCCAGCAGAAAATTGTCACAGCAAGCAAGTTTTTTTTTTTGATGTTGATATCTCCATTGAATTCTTTGAAATTTGCTTATAAACCAGTGTTTATTAATGCTATGTGCAGGTTGAAAGTACGTTGGCAATGCAATCTTTGCAGCCTCAGATACAAGCTATCCGAAAGCAATATGCTGGAGATCAGGTGGTTTAATTTTTCGGTCAAGGGTGAGATACTGTTCTTATGAATGGTTGATCATAGTTTCGTTTCTTTGCAGGAAAGGATACAGCTTGAGACTGCTCGTTTGTATAAATTAGCTGGAGTGAATCCATTCGCAGGTTCTGGTTCTATATTTAAATATTTAGTGTAGCGATGACATGATGGTCTTTATCCTGGATTTATTCATAAGGAATTTCTACCCTGCATGATGCTGCATGACTGCAAATTTCATTTTGAAGTTGGGCAGCTTTAGAAACTGTTAAGATATTATAAGGTAAAGACCAACTTGCTGTAGCCGTATCTAAAAACGGAATTGTTTGATTAGGTGGTCTTTGCAGCAGTTTTAAATCATGGATATGTGATAGTAACTATTCCATGTGGTTTAAATAATGGATCTGAGAGACCTTTCTCGTACTGATTGTTGCACTGGACAAAAAGCCTAACATCAGGAGTCTAGGACTAGATGCAAATTGACATTTTGTTTGGGTCAGAGCGGTTTGATGCTTCATAAATGAGTTCATGGAATTGAATGGATTGTGAATTATATTTTTAAACACTTAAAATTGGAAACAGTATTAATGGAAATTAAGTTGAATATCTATTCTGTCTTGTTTGAAAGCATCTTTATGTGCATGAGTTTTATAAAAGTCCTCAGTAGGTATTTACTTGCTTGACAGGATAAGGTCTGTCAAGATCTAATGCATTTTTATGTGCATTTGTCTAATAAAAATCCTTATCGCATACTTGTTGAACCAGCAATGCAAATGTTAAGCTTTAGACGCATATTTATCATGTATCACTTACAATTATCAACAACAATTTAAAGAGCTTAATAGGATATAAATTTAGAAACTCCATTGACCAGACACGTGAATAAATGTTATTTTAGTGAAATGCACATGTGTAGTTTAAGGAACTTATTGAGCCAATCAAATGCATAAAAATTAGGTGCCTTCTTGTTTAAGGAAAATAAGTAAATCCATGACAAACTGATTTGCATGATTTTGATGTAAAAAGCCATCATAATGAAACCCTGTATTCTGATGTAAGAAGGAAGCTTAATGTATTAATCTGCTGTAAATGCCTATGAGGGTCTTCTCGCTTTTTTGAAATTTAGTGCTTTTCTTCTTGACAAACATGGTTTTCAGGTGTGTTTGTTTATTGTATTAGGGTGCTTGCCAACCATTGTTACCATACCAGTTTGGATTGGACTTTACCGGCTCTTTCAAATGTGGCCAATGAGGTAGCGTCCTTTTTACTTGTATTTGGCATTATGTGTTCTGTGTGTGATTTGTAGTTTTTTTTTCTGGCTGACTTTTGAAATTTTCTGTATCTGTAATATCTAATAGCTGTTTCATTTTCAATTTCAAGGGACTTCTTACAGAAGGCTTTTTCTGGATACCCTCTTTGGCTGGTCCAACAACAATTGCAGCTAAGCAAAGTGACAGTCGAATTTCTTGGCTCTTTCCTTTTGTAGTAAGTGATGTGGTCACTCTTGTTCTACAAGAATGTATGTTTTTTATTTTATCTGTAATATCTAATAGCTGTTTCATTTTCTTGTCATTCTCCTTTTCGTTTTCTTGAGGTGTGCAGTGAGACACATTATTGATCTCTCAACAGTATTTTTAGTTCACTCTTTATATTTTTCTTTTAAAAAATTAAGTGTTTCTCAAAGTAAAAGGAGTAAGTGCACTCTTTATTTGTCAGGTTTGGAATGTGATGAAAGAGAGTAAGAATTTTGCTGATAGATTGAAACTTTGCAATAATACAATCTTCCTATCATTAATTAGGTGATCAGTATATCTTTGGTTCCCTTAGTGACTGGTTCTTTTTTTTTTTTTTTTTCTAATCTGCAATGGATGATTAGATTAATGTTAGGAGATGTTTTTCAATCAATGCTCTAGAATAGCAGATATGATTGATTCGGTACTTAGAATATTCTCATGTTGGGGAAGTCTACTATCAACTATATTATTCACCGGCACCTCATCCCTAAATGTTGAATACAGATATTTATGTTTGTCCATGTTGTTTCAGGATGGTCATCCACCCTTAGGTTGGCCAGATACATTGGCATATCTCATCTTACCTGTCCTCTTGGTCATGACACAGTATATATCTATTCAAATTATACAGGGCGCTCAGGTTAGATGCTTCTCTGTTCAGGATTTATTACTCTGTGATCTTTTGAACGTTTATAGGTATCATTTCTGGTGAATTGGTGCCATGATTAGTATTCCACCTTTACATTTCATTTAAATTTGCTTTTCATTGGAAATCCTGATTATGTGCAATATAGATGTATGTACAGCTCTATGCATTCTTTGCGTTCGGAATGTGCTGGCAGTTTCATATTGATGTTGCTTTGGGGGGGTGGGGGGAGGTGTATAGAGGCTGATTCTTTTAATAATTCAACTGCAACTTGTAATCCATGGCGTATTCATTATGGTTATACACGGCCGTAAAGATGCACCAATACTAGGTGCCAAGCTGGTGCATCAGCAGATGACCTTTTTAGGTACTGTAGGTTGTGGAGATAAATTTTCTTGGAAAGAAAGGAAGGAGCGTATTGATTTTGGAGTCACAAGTCAGTAAATTTAAACAGGAAGCCTGCCATTCTAGAGGCTCGCTTGTGTGCAACAACTGTGTATCCAGATGCACAGAATGGAACACGAGATACATTGATTTTGGCACATTTCTGGCCCCTGTTCTTGTTTTGCTTTATTGAAGGGAAGTAGTGTTTTGTTTGTGCCTAATACTGCAGTTGGTTTATCAGCATGTGAGTGAGGACGTTCTTATATGTTTTTTTTTTTTTGAAAATACGTTCTTATATGTTTTACTTGTTACTATCTGACTTTTCATTAATACTTAGCTAGTTTTGTCCGGGAATTTTTCAGATTAAAAACTCAAACCAGAATGCCGCTTTAACTAAATTTTTCCCATTGATGATTGGCTACTTCGCTCTTTCAGTTCCATCTGGGCTTAGTCTGTACTGGTGAGTATGGATTCTTCACCATATTCCTTATTTCTTGAACATTCTTATAGTCCAAAAAGAGGTACATTAGATGCTCATGGAGTATACAGAAGGACATTATACAACAAAAAAGCAAGTTGTATTTTTTTAAGTGCTTCCAATTGTTCCCTTTTTTGGCTTTCTTATCTATGCAAGTGACTGATGCTGAGTTAGGCTCATCAAACCTTGGTACAAGTATTTATAGCTCTAAATGGTCTTTTGCTTGAGCTTGAGCCTAACTGGGAACTTCTCTTGCTGTAATTACAATTAGATATGAAAAGATGAGAAAGATAACCTCAGGTATTAAGTTTCTTCTTTTTCTTAAAATCTAGTTGAGATTACTGCATTGTCATGTACTTTATTTGGGTTCAATGACATCCAAATACTATCCCATCACCATTCAGTCCAATTATCTGAGTCTAGAGGTGGATCCAGTTATAGATACCTTCCAAATCTATGTATAGGAACTGTGTATCACGAAGCATTGTAATTCTGAATTTAATATCATTGCAGTTTTTGGGGAACAGTTTTCCTGTTAATAATGAGTGGCATTTTCCTGCAAGAATGCGTTCAATGCCATTTGACCACACTAGTCGTATCATCCTCTGGAAACAACATTCCAATTGTATTTATTTATTTATTTATGTATTGCTAAAAAATAAAACTGATGAAGAAAATTTTCATTTATCTAGTTAGATCAGTAGGCATCTTTGAAATCATATGAAGCATATTATATTTACCTTCGCTTGATATTTTTGTCTAGGTTGACAAATAATATTCTTAGTACCGCACAGCAAATCTGGCTACAAAAATTAGGAGGTGCTAAAAATCCGGTCTTGCAATACTTAGATGAAAAAAGTGCCGCAGAACAACCTGCAAAGGACCAAAAATCTATGATTCAAGCTGAATTTGGTAAAGTAAATAGTGATATGGGGGAAAAATCAGCTTCTGGGGGGCTTGCTCGTGGTGAACGGTTAGCATTTGTTCCAAATATCTATATGTCCTCTTCTTGAGAGTAAATTCTGAGAATTCTCTTGCTACAGATTTAAACAGATAAAGGAGGATGAGGCAAAGCGAAGAAAACAAAGGGAAGAAGAACGAAGAAGGACAGAAATTGCAGCCAGAAGTGCAAATTTAGTAGACGAGGGCCATCCTAATGATTTGGGATCTTGGAGGACCAAAGATGAAACGACAACAATAACTTCAGTCAATGGAGCTCATTTGGCACAGGACTCGGATGAAGAAAATCCAGACGTAACCCCAGATGCTACAGAAGATGGAGTTGGTTCTATAAATGGTTTAGCAGTAAACGAGGGGAAAAATTCTTCTGAAAATCTTAAAAAAGTAAAGCTCCTTGAATTCTGCCTCATGTTAAACTTAAGATAGACATTGGTATTTGCTCTTCTGCATTACTTCGCTCTTATATCTATATCTCATTTCTATCATTTTCACTACAGGAAACTAAGGCTCAACATGTATCTGTTGATCCATCTTTTGTCATAGAAAACACAGATGATACGAATGAGGATTAGACAGCCAACGGTCCACAATTTTTCAAGCATGGCTTTTCTTGTCCCATTTATGAAACCGTGGAAGTTCAGAGCCCTATGTCACTCAATTAGCATGTCGCTAACGCCCTTGAAAATGTGTCTACGGCATGCCAGGTAACATTTGGGATGCGTGGGTTTTACGAATAATGGATTAACATGGGCCTCGAGTTTTACATATGGGTTTCTCATGGGAGCTACGTTCCATGGAGTCCGGCTTACAACCTGATCGCAAAACAGAGTTTCACTTTTTTTAAAAAAAAATTTATACTTCTATACACTTGTAAAGCAGTTACTGTATTATTATTGCGAACATCATATACTGTAATTAAGAAAATAAGTTTCGTCTTGCATTGCTTCCCCGAGTTTTTTAATCATATTGTTCTGTTCTCATCATTCCGTTTGCATCTCTACCTCTAAACAGTTCACATATTTCAGGCCTGAAAGATCGTCACGTGGAAAGATGTCATAATTTCTATCACTGATGATTCTCAACTTGTAATGGCTCTAGAAACTGGACCAGGAGGAAATCTCTGCAGGAAACTTATCAAGCTTTGCAGGGTCCAAGAGAAGTGATCTCTGAAAAACGTAGGACTCAAACGAGAAGCCCGTCTCTGCAGAACAGGAGCTGCCATAAGACAACGTAGAAAGATAGTGGGGTGGGAGATCGTTTTCATACATGGGGATGCATTGCCGATTTGCCGTGGCCTGAAAGCATACTTCGGCCTCCTCTCCGCTAGTAATCCTGGAACATGAATACTTAATAACAAATCCAAGCTTCTTTTAAGAGTATGAGGATTGAAATATCGATCAGTTTGTTTAATAGAGGAAGTGATACGGCATGTTAACAGGAAACAGATTTTTCAACTTTAACAAATCATTTTGTGATAGACTTAGACCCAATTTTATACAAAGGTTTAATAACTATTATATAGTTACAATGTTATGTTGGCCACAGGTAAAATCTTATTACATTAAAATATATGGAATTTACTTGTTGGTAACATTTAAAGAAGTTGTATTCAGAAGAAAATAAGACCGGTATATTCCTTCAAAATGTGTTTATCATACTATTTTAATAAAGAGTAACACTAATTGCATTTATGCACAGTACTTATCCCACATACATATTAATTTAAGCCCTTAAAAATATAAAAAAAAATTATTTATAAAATCTTATATTGTAAAGGATAAACCCTATGCATCAATGGTTTAGATCAACATGTACGTAAGATAGGCATTGTACATAGGTGCAGTTAGCATTTTCCTTTAAAATAAATGACAAAGAAAATAGCGTTAAATGACTATTAATAAGTTGAATGTGTTAGTTTCTTTGTATTTTTATAAATAAATTGATGCATTTAGTTATATTGCAACATTAGATTATGCATGGGAGCGTCTTCGCCGATAGGATTCATAGTGGAATGAAATTGAGGATTTGAACCAATGTTTTAAAAATCGAATCCAATCATCTGGTAAAATATCTGATTTTGGTTGAACCGGTTCAATTAGGGTCAACTGGTTATTAAACTCGGTAAGGACTGAAAACCTAAGATATTGAAGGGGAATATCCCGTTTTTAGGGTTTTAACCCTTTTATTTTTGGGGCCAAATGGTAACTAGATCGGATGAACCGGTTCGGTCGATTCAACGGTTTCAACAGTCGATCCGATTTTTACCCTTTTCATACAAATCCAATCGTCTGAAACACCGGTTCCAATTGAACCGGTTTGAACCGGCCGATTCGGTTCGGTTTTTAAAACACTAAGTTAGTACCCATAGATTTTATTAGATTAGAATACTTACATAAACTACCGCTTCAGCTCCTTTTTTAGTATTTACTGATTATGTGGGTCGCATGGTCTGGTGGCTGGTGGTCCGCCAAAAGCTTTCTAAGTTTGAACTCAGAAATCTGAAACTCGAGGGTTTTAAGTAAATTTTGAGTTCTAGCATTCTCATTTTCGCAGATGCAGAGCTACTGGTAGTGGTAAGTGCTGCTTCCGATTCTTTGGCATCTTCTACTTTGCTCTTTCTGCTTTCTTATTCTCGACTGTAAATTTCTCCATGAAGACTTTATATATGAGTGGGAAGGGTATTTATCCTGTTTTAGGAGATACTACCGAAGAGAAGTTTTCCTGTTCTTTTTCATTTTTTTCCTGTTATTGGAGGTTAGTACTTTGGAGCTTGGATATATAAACTTTCGTTTTCTGCTTGGTTATTATTTCGTTTGATAAAGAGCTTGGATTCAGTGTTCTTTATAAAAAAAATTCAGTCTAGGTTCAGTTATACGTGCTGCTTTGGTTTAAAAGCCTGTCTTTTCAACGAATAATGGACAAAGTTCTTAGACATCTTTTGATGTATATATTGAGAATATTACTTTATGATGGCATGAATGATTCATGCACCGGACCTGAACCTCCAAATTCTTATTCTGCAGGTTTAATGGGATCTAAGTGAAGCTCATGTGTGATTCTGTTGCTATTCTACCAGCATGGCTGTCATAAATTGCCTCAGTTAGACATCCAGACAAGCACAATGGTGAATAGGACAAGGATTGCTAAAAAGATAGGAGAAATGTGTTCCCAATTGGGTGGTGGGGCAATAAACTGGTATCCAGGTCACATGGCTGTTGCTACTGCGTGCTATACGTGATAGGCTTAAAGTTGCTGACCTCGTCATTGAAGTCAGAGATGCTCGGGTTAGTCACTTACACTTGTCTTTTAACCTGTCAGCTTCATCATTCTTAGTTAGTACCAGATCTTGCAGATGTAAAGATCATGATGAATTTGTGTGATATAAATTTGCATGTTGTCAGTTGCTACTCTTTCACTTAGATTCCCTTCACACATCTCTGCTTTGTTTCTGGTGGCAAGCCTTGTGCTCCTTTCCATATATGTGAAGCATAGATTTTAAATTGTTTGTCTTTGAATAAAAATCCAGATAGTGAAATATCTCTGTGCCAATTGTTTTGGAACATTATCATGATTTTATTATGTCTTTTTTTTTTTTTGAAAGTTGAGTTTTTTCATTTCATTTCAAGCAGTTCCATAATGAATGACATACTCAGACATACAAATAGAAGCAAAAATAAAAAACTAAGGGGTCCAAAGGACAAGTTGTTGTTCATGAACCCCTTTTTTGGCTAATTCATCTGCCCTACCATTTATGCTTCTAATGACATGACTCCAGCTAACTACAGATGAAGCTAAATCTCTTATCTGGTTAAAGATGTATTTGTGTCTCCATGGCGGATTACAGTCCCCTGTGCACCATGAAATGATGGATTTGGAGTCTCCTTCTACATGTAATGGCCCAGAAAGTTGAGAGTTTTGAAAACATTTCAATCCTTGTAGTAGACTCATTGCCTCAGCAGTGGTTGAATCTGAGATGCCTATAGGTGCTGCGTATGTAAGAAGCACGTCGCCATTTTGGTTCCTTATGAGTCCACCCACCCCACCTGGTCCTGGATTGCCCATAGATGATGCGTCAAAATTCAACTTATAGGACTGATTTGGTGGTGGTTGCCACTGATCGATCAGAAATCTTTTTGCCCTAGGTTCACGCGCATGTTCTGCCCAAGAGTTCCATAATGTTCCTGCTTCTATGCCTTGGAAGGAAGATTGAATTTTCAGCCATCCAATTACTTGATGGAGGGTTTGTTGAGCCAAGTCGCTCCACGGTTTGGCACTGTTTTGGAAGACTGTTATTTCTTTCGCGCCAAATCATCCATGGAATATAGCCTAGACAACAGTAATACATCATCCTCCCTTTTGGGCCAGGCCCAAAATAGTTGACTAATGCATAAAGACCAACCAATTCACCCGGTGTTATGTAATTCACATCAAATTTCGTGAGGAAGAAGGTCCATATATTCCGGCTGTACTCACAATGGATCAGAAGGTGATTGATGGTCTCGGTTTGTGACCCACACAAGGGGCACAGGTCACTCGAAATCTGGATACCCCTTTGTTGGAGTACATCACGAGTAGGTATTCTTCCTCTTAGGCGGCTCCAAGCAAAGAAACTCACTTTTTTGGGCAAGATAATTTCCACGCTGCAGCAGCCACATTTCTACTAGTTCCTCTGTTTGTCAAGCAGTGATACCCGAGCTAGCAAAGATAGTTACCTTTGGGGTTGGGCCTCCGATGATATCATCCTCTTCATTTCGTACTAGATAAATTGTATTTAGGGCTTCCAGGAGTTCAGAAATTTCAATTGCTTATTGTCTCATTAAATTCCTTCTAAAGAGGGAATCCAGTTTATATTTCGTAGCTGTCCGTGAGGGGCCATGTTTGCAATATAAGCTGCCTGATTTCTAGCCACGTTATATAATCTTGGGAACTTCTCGGCTAGGGGTGTTTCCCCTAGCCACACATCATTCCGAGCGTATCATCACCCTTTCTCGGCTGAAGAGAGATTCTTTGACGGAAAAAAGGTAATGATTTAATAATTGCTTCCCAAATCGGTGAGGCCCCTCTTAT
The DNA here is from genome assembly GCA_022405105.1 of Aristolochia contorta. NCBI lineage: Eukaryota > Viridiplantae > Streptophyta > Magnoliopsida > Piperales > Aristolochiaceae > Aristolochia > Aristolochia contorta. Next base: position 167,001 of record JAHZSQ010000045.1, on the reverse strand, counting down.
CCTTACCTCATCAGTCCACCATTTTCGTTGTCGGCTATCTAAATTTCGGGTGACCATTTCCTTCCAAGGCTGTGTTTCATTTTTGTTTATCTTCCAGAGCCACTTCATTAGAAGTGCTGAATTTATATGTCTGATTCTCCTGATACCCAAACCCCCATCCTCCTTGGCTTTACATACATCCTCCCAATTTAGCAAATGTATTTTGGATTTCTCCGGACGTGCTGCACCATAGAAAATTTCTCATGATTCTCTCTATCATGGATGCCACAGATGAGGGGTAATGGAGGAAAGAGAGGAAGTAAGTAGGGATGCCAATAAGGCATGTTTTAATCTGTATGAGTCTGCCAGCCTTTGATAAGAATTGTCCTTGCCAAGTGCTCAAGCGGTTGTTCAGTTTCTCAATCACTGGGTCCCAAAGGTTCTTTGAAGCTCTGTTTGAGAAAAAAGGAAGTCCAAGGTATGTCGTGGGCAGAGAACCCACTACACACCCAAGCATGTCTGCCATCCCCTGAAGTGTGTTCATTTCAATATTAAACCCCAAGATGGACGATTTGACCCAGTTAACCCTCAGCCCTGAAGTCATTTCAAATAGTGATAAGATGCATTTGACAACTCTCAACTGCTCAATATTTGCCTTGCAAAAAATAACGGTGTCATCTGGCTGATGTCTGACTTTGCATCAATGGCTGATACTAGCGTGAAAATTTAATAAATAGAAAATACCGGATAAGAGACAAGTCTATACTTCAATTGGAGTGGTGCATCTTTTCTGGAAATTGATCTGTAGGTTTCTTAAAAAGATAGAGGTTCTTAGAGAACTTTTCATTCCCTATTGCAATTTTCTTAAGCCTTCTAGTTTGGAGGCAAATACTATCATGGATTTCCCAAGTTCCTTTTAGAAACAGAAAGCAGATTTTTTTATACAGATCCAAACTTGTTCGTTGAACAAGTTCCTTATCTCTAGGAATTTATGCTAATTTCAGCTGCTGAGTTTTATTTTATTTTATATTTATATTTATTATTTATTATTATTATTATTTTGAGAACACTATATCTTTGGTCTTGTATTGCTCTTTAAAAATCATACAATTATATGGTACAATTTGGAAATATCTTTTTTCAAGCTTTCAGAAATCAAATTGAAATATTACAATCAAGAAAGTGGAAAGTTGGTTTCCAATGCTGGTGTCGGCTTGTTAACTCCTTTTGCTAGATAGTCAGCAAGAGAATTGGCTGATCGTGGTACTGTATACCATTTGTGCACCAATTTATAGTGATCTCAACAATCTCATCAATGATTAAGGGGTTGTTAGCCCATCCAATTGTTAAAGTAGAATAGCCTTCAATGATTAAGTGGTTGTTTGCCAATGTTAATGGTATTTTAACTCCTACTAACCCAACAACTTCAGCTTCATTTGATGTGGTGGTTCCGAGTGGACCCGAGTAGGCATATAGGATATGACCATCGCTATTTTGATTTACTCCTCCGTATCTTGCTGGTCTAGGAGTGCCTTTTGATGACCCGTCCACTAGGAGGGGGAGACCATTTAAATATGCTGTGTTTTGTGTTGCTTGAAATAGATTATCTTATCCCAGAACGGTGGCATGCTTTTAGTAGTGGAAGTCTAAAGAAAAATATTATGGATAGACTTTACAATGTGACCTCCTATGGAAGTAGAGATACTGTTGAAAGTTTTAGCATTCCGTTCAGTTGATAAGTCCAAGGAATTGCAGCTAAGGAGGCCATGCATAGAGTCTTTCCAATCTTGGGAAAAGGGCAAGCTGAAATTGACAGCAGCATTCTTGCGTAGATTTTAGGCATACTGTAGCTAACCCCAAATCTATTTAGGATGGTATCCCATACTTTCCTTCTGATTTTCTTAGTTGATCTTTGACTTTTTTAAGACTGTCTTAGCGCACTATTTTTTTTGAAAGTCGTGTTTTTATTTCATTGTCAAAATTTTCAGCCCTGAATCAGGGTTACACTTAGACAGTTATGGAGTCCATATAGCGAGTTGTTGCTCATGGACTCCTTGATTTGCCAATTCATCGGCTTTACAATTAGTACTCCTAAGCACATGGTTCCAACTGGAAACAGAAAAAGATAAGTCCCTTATCTCTAGTACGGTGGATCTATGTCCCCATAACATTACCGCTAGAGTCTCTGACGAGGCCACCAATGCCAGCAGGTCCTGGATTACCCTTTGCGAAGCCATCAAAATTCAGCTTATAGGAGGAATCCGGAGGAGGAAGCCATGCCTGAATAGGTGTCATGTTGTTGTTGTGTTCCCTTGCATGGGCAGTCCATGAGTGCCATATAGTACCACTATCCACTCCTTGAAATATACTTTGATTTTTCAGCCACCCAACTATTTGTTTCAAAATGCTGAAGCTAATTTCCTTCCATGGCTTTGCAATATTATGAAAGACTCTGCTGTTCCTTTCTTTCCATATCATCCATGGAATATACCTGAGACAGCATTTATACATCACCTTTCCTTTTGGTCCTGGCCCAAAGTAACTGGCCAAGACAATGAACCCTCCTAGATCATATGGAGTTATGTAGTCTACACCAAACATGCTGAGAAATGTACACCAAAATGTTCCTGTTAGATTTAATGAAGGTGATAGAAGATGAGAGAAAAGTGAAAAGATAGGAAGAAGGGGAAGAGAGAAGGAGAGAAAGTGGTTGTAAGGTCTTCATGACCTACAACCCTAAAACATGTATTAATAGAATCCGAAAATACAAAATTACAATGATGCCATTCATGGCTTGAGGAGCAAGTAAACTAAACAATAAACAAACAATAACTAATTAAAGTTTAGTAAAATTACTAAACTAACCCTAACTCTTAACAGTTCCAGCTATAGGAGCAATGGAGTAGTAGATGATTCTCTGTTTCAGATCCATGAAGGGGGCAAAGGTTAGTTGGGATTTGAATCCCTCTTCTTCCAAGTAGGTCCCGAGTGGGGATTCTCTCCCTTAGGCAGCACCATACAAAGAATGATTGCTTCCTCGGGCATGAGAGGGACCATGCAGTTGCAGCAACATGTTTAGGCGTCTCTCTATTTGTAAGACATAGATACCCTGAACCAGCTATATATTTTCCATGGGGTTGGGCCTTCAAATCATTTCTTCTGGCTGGTTCCTATCAATATAAATCAGACTTATAGCTCCCTGTAATTCTGATATTTCAATTGCTTCAGCATCAGTTAGGTTTCTCCTAAAAACAGGTCCCCAATCAATATTCCTCAATTGTCCTTGAGGTGCTAAGTCAATAATGTAGCTAGTTTGATTCCTGGCTGCAAGATACAGTCTCGGAAATCTAGTAGCTAAGGGGGTCTCATCAAGCCATGGATCTGTCCAGAAGTGAATTTTGTCCCCCCTTCCAGGTTGAAAGGATATCTTCTGCCTGAAAAAAGGTTGGAACATAATAATTTTTTTCCAAACCGTTGAAAGACTTCTGGTTCTTGTGTCCTTCGTCCACTAGTCTCTAAGTCTACTATCAAAGCCCCTAGTGACAAGTGTCCTCCAAGCCGCACCCTGACCAGTGTTTAACTTCCATAGCCACTTTGTGAGTAAACCAACATTGGTCTGTTTGATTCTTCTAATGCCCAAACCACCCTCATTCTTGGATTTACAAACCTCCTCGCAATTCAATAGGTGCATTTTTTTTTTTTTTTTGAAAGTTGAGATTTTTATTATTGTGGCCCAAATGGGCGAAAGATTACAACAACAAACAAACAACAAACACAAAAAAGGTTACATGAAGGTAGGGGGTGACAACAAAAATATGTTGCTCAACAGTCCCTTGCTTAGCCAACTCATCAGCCCTACCATTGGCACTTCTTAATACATACTTCCAACTAGTGACAATAAATGAAAGGTCTCTAATTTCATCAATGATACAACACATTCGCCAACGAGGCCTGAGATCATGCTTGCACCATTGAATCAGAACTTGAGAGTCGCCTTCAACATGCAATGGACCAACAAAATGATACTTGAGAAAACATTTGAGTCTATGGAGTAGACTTTGAGCTTCTGCAATCGTGGATTCACTAATACCAAGTGGTCCGAATATGTGAGTAATATATCTCCGGCTGAATTCTGATTAGGCTCCCCACTCCAGCCTAGACCCGGGTTTCAAAAGATGACCCATCAAAGTTTAACTTGTAGGAGTTTGGGGTGGAGGAAGCCAAGCAATAGTTCGACTAGTTTACCATTCCCTCTCTTGCATGTAAATTCCAGGAACTCCATATAGTGCCTCCTTCAACATTCTTGAAAGCCTTGTGAATTTTCAGCCAACTAACAATCTGAGTTGTAATTCGATGGCAAAGGTCAGTCCAAAAGCTGGATTTATTTTGAAAAATTCGATTGTTCCTTTCCTTCCATATCATCCAAGGAATATATCCTATGCAACAAGAAAACATGAGCTTTCCTTTACTTCCAAGACCTGGGAGCCAATGAGAGCAACAATACCATATAGGTCACGAGGATAGGTAAAATAAGCCCGAATCTATTAAGGAAGAATAACCAAACTTTCCAAATTGAAAGGGCAATGGATCAAAGTATGATTGAGTGACTCACTTTCAATTATTACATAAAGGACAAACGACATCTTGAATCTGAATTCCCATCCTCATCAACAAATCTCTAGTAGGTAATCTACCCTCAAACAAAGACCACCCAAAGAAAATTTGTTTCTTAGGACCCGAGAGTGACCATCTTTGGAGCAGCCAAGTGAGGTTGATGGCCTTGATTAGTTAAACAAGAGTATGCAGAGCTTACTGTGAAGAGTCCTTTAGAGTGAGGCCTCCAGATCAGTTCATCATCCCGGTCTCTTCTCATGTAAAAATACTCAAATCCTCAAGAAATTTGGAAACCTCAATAGCTTCCTCATCATTGAAACGTCTTCTAAAGAAGAGGGTCCAGTCCACATCTATTAGTTGACCAGCGAAAACAATGTCCCTTATAGAGCAATCTTGATGTCTCGCTAAGAGGTAAAGTCTTGAAAATTTTTCTCGCTAAAGTAGTATCACCAATCCACCGTCGGTCGAACGAATTCTATTGCCAATGCCCGGCAAGAGAGAAACATGTTGAGTAAAGAACGGGAACATCTCGAATAATTTTCTTCCATATGGAAGAAAGTCTCCCATGTCTTGGGGCTTCAAACCACCATTCCCTTGGCCTGTTGTCAAATACATTAACTATGATTTTCCTCCAAGTGGATTCCCCACTTGTGTTCAACTTCCACAACCATTTAGTGAGTAAAACCTCGTTCATATATCTTATCCTTCTGATTCCTAATCCTCCGTCCCCTTTGGCCTTGCAAACATCATCCCACTTGATGAGATGAATTTTGGATCGCTCCGAAGTACCCGACCATAGATAATTCCTCATATTCCTCATAGTTCTTTCAATGATGTTCACCACAGAAATAGGACAATGCAAGAAGGAAAGGTAATAGGTGGGGATGCCAGATAGACTAGCTTTGATCAAAGTAAGTCTACCGGCTTTCGTGAGTAGTTTCCCCTGCCATGTACTCAACCTGATGTTCATTTTCTCGATGACTGGGTCCCATAAATTCCTTGTTATCCTTCCTGTGAAGAGGGGTAAACCAAGATACGTACTAGGAAGAGAACCGATTTTACAACCCAGCATGTCAGCCATATCATTCATCACTGCATGATTGACGGAGAAGCCATAAATTGCAGACTTGGACCAATTTATCTTTAATCAGGATGTGATTTCAAAAAGCATCAACAAACATTTTACCACTCTAAGTTGCTCAATTGTGCCTTTACAAAAAATAATTGTGTCATCGGCAAATTGTACAAGCGGTGCTTGGAGGCAATCCCTATCAATCACGGGGTCCAACCAACCCTCATCCAAAGCCATATTCAGCATGAATCTCTGACCTTCACCTGCAATGTTAAAGAGCATGGGAGATAGCGGGTCTCCTTGTCTTAGTCCCCTTGTAGGTTTAATACCCATGAGCACCACCATTTATGAGGACAGAGTATCTGGCTGAAGAAATGCAACTCCATATCCATTTTCTCCATCTCCAACCTAAGCCCAATTGCTTCATAACTGATTTCAGATAATCCCATGAGATCTTATCAAACGCCTTCTCAAAATCTAGCTTTAAAACAAGTCTTGGCTCATTTGACTGTTTGCAGGTATGAAGTATCTCATGCACATTCATTGCAGCGTCAAGAATAGCCCTCCCCTTAATGAAAGCATGTTGCTTTGCACTAATTATGTGCCCCAAAACATTTTGAAGCCTTGCTGCCAACGGTCTAGCAATGATTTTATAAGTGCTACTCGCTAGACTTATAGGCCTGAAATCGATGATCTCCTCCACACGGTGTTTCTCTCGAATTAGAGCAATAAAGGTAGCCCCGAGAGCGGACCTAGTGAGGCCAAATTGGTGAAAGTGCTGAACTTGTTGAGTAATGTCATTCTCGATAATAGGCCAGCAAGCATTAAAAAACTCGCCATTGTATCCATCAGGACCCGGGGCCTTGTCCTTGGGAAGAGATTTGCCCGCCGCTGCAATTTCCTCAGTGGTAAATTGTCGCTCAAGCTCAATAGCTTGTTCAGTTGTGAGCCAATGATTGCTCCAATGATTACCCATCACCTTGCAGCACACGTTAGGATAGAGCAGAAGCCATTCCTGATTGCATAAAAATCTGTCCAACCTACAAAGAATAGGGTTGTTCCTTTGATTGCTCCAAGTGAAGGTCTTCCCAGAAGATGGAAGATCAATTAATTCCATTGCCCCAAGAAAGTCAGTGAAACCTCTCATTGTAGCATTTACTGATCTGGCTGGTGGAGATTTCTCATTTCTCGCTTTGATGGCGTTGAAATCACCTCCCAATGGCCATGGACCAGTCCATGAATTGATCATATTCATAAGTTCCTCCCAAAAATCAGATCTATGCGAGTAGGTACTCGGGCCATAGATGGCACCCATGTTCCATAATTTTCCACTAGATAACTCTGAAACTTGCAAACAGATGCAAAAAACTCCTACCCTTGTGCTCAATATATCAATGCAGGAAGAATCCCAAACAACAAGAATACCACCAGCAGTACCAGTAGCATTAAGTGAGCACCATTTTGGTTGTCTGAAAGGTACAAGATTTTTGACCATTGAATCAGTCAATTCCTCTAATTTAGTCTCCTGAAAGGCAATTATTTGAGCCTTACTCCTCCATAGTAAATTTTTAATAACCGTCCTCTTGTCAGGACTTCTCACTCCTCGAATATTCCAAGAGAGAAAAATCATTTTTTCCCTTTGACTTGGTTAGCAACTCCTTTGCCCCTCCCACGGGTCACTCTACGTTCAATCTGTGGTGCTTGAATCTCCCTTTCATTATACTCAAATCTTGTTCCAAATGTAAGAAGAAGTTCATATTCCTCATTGCTAATTTTTCCTCTATTTTTCTGAATATGCTCAAACCTAGTAGAAGGTGTTGGTTTATCAGTTCCAGGGTGGGGATCCTCACCGCGGTATTGCTGATTAACCTCAACAGACTGCGGTATATCACGATCCATTTCCTGAATTTGGTTCGCATTTACTGAATTTGGCGAGAAGACTTCTGGGCCAATGTGCTTGCACGGAGGGGGAGTTTTCCTTCGAGAATAAGTAAGGCCGGGGGTATCCAATTGATTGATAGGAGCAGGCGAGAGTGGCTGAGTTTGAATATTCAGTTGTGCCCGACCATAGAAAATTCCTCATGATCCTCTCTATTATGGAGACCACAGAGGAAGGGCAATGTAGGAATGATAAATAGTATGTCGGAATTCCCATCAGGCATGCTTTGGTCAATGTTAGCCTTCCTGCTTTGGATAAGAACTTCCCCTGCCAAGTGCTCAATCTGTTGTTGAGTTTTTCTATGACCGGATCCCAAAGTTGTTTTGCTGCTCTGCCTGTAAATAGGGGAAGGCCCAGGTATGTAGAGGGAAGAGATCCCACCACACATCCCATCATGTTAGCCATCTCCTGAATTAAATTCTCTCCGATGTTGAACCCAAAGATGGTTGATTTACCCTAATTTACTTTCAACCCTGATGCCATTTCAAATAGTGTTAGGATACACTTGATATTTCTCAGCTGTGCAATTGTGCCTTTGCAAAAGATAATAGTATCATCTGAAAACTGAACCAATAGAGTTCTGAGAGTGTCACAATCCATTATTGGTTCAATCCCACCACTACTCTCTTCTTCAGATGATTGTTGCAGTTTTTGTCTCCATCTCTCACTCTCTTTCTCTCTCCCCCTTTTTGGTCTCTCTCGGTAAGTCCAGCATTATTGTTCAACTTTCTTTTTGTCTGAAATAACAGTCTGTAATGTGCACTTGTATAGATCCAGCTTTGTGTATCTTTACCTGAACTGGTGATGGCAAAGGCTAAGAAACGTTTATATTTTCTTTCTGAGATGAATTAGATACTCTTATTCCATTTTCTGGCATGTATTTGATTCTTTTCTGATATTTATCAGATCCCTTTAGCATCTGCAAATGATGACCTGCAAGACGTGCTCTCCAGTAAAAGACGCGTGATTGCTCTAAACAAGAAAGACTTGGCAAATTCGAACATTATGCATGTAAGTGACTTTGTCTGTTATCATGTGCTGGGTCATGGTTCGGGACTTAAATATTCCTTGTCAAAGATTTTCAGTAATCCTACAAATTCTTCCATTTTGGAGAAAAAGAGTTCCCCTTATTAGGTAAATATGCCTTTTGCATCTTATCATGTTTTAGTGTTGGTGTCTTTGATATGAACGAGTACAATGGACATCAGTCTATTAATTGAACAATATACTTCAGTTGCAGATCACATTGTATTACTTTTTAGCATGAGTGCCTCATGAATAAGTACACAATTTTAATTGCCCATATGCAATGGACCATATTATTACTTTGGGCAGCACACTTTTTGTGATTGTATTAGAGAAAGAAAAAGGTCCTGAGATGGACCATATTATTACTTTGGGTGGCCTTTTTTTCGTGATTGTAGAAGAGAAAGTAAAAGGTAGTGAACCTTGACAAGTATTTGTGGGAGCAAGTCCATTTATAATTAAATTGTTTGAGTTTTTTAATAATTTAGTTCCTTTAAAAGAATGAGAAATGCATCTGAGAGTATGGTAATCTCAGTTTACATCATTATTGTTGCAGAGGAGACTTTTTTGTTTACTTCAGAGCATTGTATTCTGCTAGTCTTTTGTACAGGTTCTCGTTTATTTTTGCTGCACTTGGCTAGTGTTGTCATTTCTTTTTGTCCATAAGCTTTTGTTTATATTACTGAGCCTTTTCTTGAGATTTACTTAAATATATATATGTTTGCTTACTTATTTGTTTTGTGATTGCCTCAGAAATGGATTAGACATTTTGAGTTACAAAAGCAAGATTGCCTCTCAGTATATGCTCACAGCAGGAATTCTGTACAAAAGGTTAGTCTCTGCTGAACAAGGTGGATATCCTTCAGGGATTTTAGTTTCGTGCATTTATTTTAAGTGAAAAGTAGCAATGCTATTTATATTGTAGACTACCTTGTATACTCTAGATTCCGCCTTTTGTCATTTCAGCTCTTGCATACTTGATGCATTTATTTCTTCTCTGTTTTAGGAGTGAAAATGGTTCTTACATTGCTTTATGCTCTATTTTCTATTTTTGGGTTTTAAAACTCTCTCGCTTTCTCTAATTTGTGGTTTATGAACCAAGCTTTTAGCACTTGCTGAGCTGAAGTTAAAGGAGGTAATCTCAAGGGAACCCACTCTACTCGTTATGATAGTCGGTGTTCCTAATGTGGGCAAATCAGCTCTTATTAATTCCATCCAACAAATTGCATCATCAAGGTTCCCTGGTAATGTTTTGATTCTTGCTTGTCTAATCTAGAAGCTTCTGTCAAATAGGACGATTTTACTGGGGCATTCAATTGGAAGAGTCTTCTGAGAAAAGAAAAAAATATTTTTTGCGGGGGAAGCCTCATGTTTATTATCGTTTTCTTTCCATGGTTTTTATTGTAGTACAGGAGAAGACAAAACGGGCCACTGTGGGACCTTTACCTGGTGTTACTCGAGATATTGCTGGATTTAAGGTCAGATTTGCTAATGCTGTCTAAATTGTGGCTATTATATTCTTTTTTAAACAGTGGATATCAAAACAAGGATGGGCATCTATGCTTATTCAAGTTTTTAATCCATGGATGCTTTTGTGTTATCTTGGTCTATTTTATCTTTGGTTGTCATGGTTGTTGTTGACAATTTTGATGATTTCTGTTGTTGTAATTGTAATTGCAATTGTAATTGTAATTCTGTAAAGTTATGTAGAGGCAATCTGTCTGTTATCTGACTTTCAGTAATCAGGCAAACTAAGTTTGTGGATTTTGATTTGCAGATTGCACATCAGCCGAGTATCTATGTGCTGGATACCCCAGGTGTACTTATTCCTAGTATACCAGATTTGGAGACCGGTTTGAAACTAGCATTAACAGGTTGATTTTGTTATTTTTTACATTTATTATTATTATTATTATTATTATTATTATTTGACAGTTTGGATCAGTGTTTTAAAAACCGAACCGGACCGGCCCGTCCAACTCGGTTGAACCAGAATCAGACACTTTTCCAATTCGGTTAGAAGCCAGTACTGTTTTGGCCTCAAAACCGTACGATCCGCCGGGTTTATACGGTCTGTTCACGAACTGTTGTGGTTGAACCGGGTTGGTTCACAGAAAATCACTTGAAAAGCGAAAAAGAAGCATAAATTAACGTATTGTTTTAGCATAAAAGTGTGTAAACGGCGCAACTCAATGGTTTTTGGCATTTCCTTTTGGACTAAAACTTTCACATGTCAAAAATATCAACATACAACATTAACTGGTTGAACCAATGGTTGAACCCAGTCTAGCCTGGTTCGACCAAAACCAGACATACTACTGGTTTGATGGCTGGTCCAGTTTTTAAAACATTGGTTTGGATGTTTCTTACCACTACTTAGAAGTTTTATGTCTTGCATTCTATTTGCTGTCCTCATCATCTTAAGGAAATGTTTTTAATGAACTTGAAGGGTATTTATGTGCATTAGGCTGGCTCTCTGCATGGTGAGTAGGTATCTCATGAAATAACTTATCCATGTTAATGCTTGTGATAGTCTCTGTTTGAGGATCCTAAATCAGGAATGTGGTATTCTTAGATGTGCCAATGCACCGATACTATATGTACAGATTAGTTACTTGGTCGGAGCATCTTACTTTCTCCATTTGCCTTTGCGTAGTATATTTAATGTGTTGTTTTTTCTCCTTTTACTGCTTGGTTTTCTTTATACATCTTTTGGTTATTTGGGTAAATGGCCGCCCGCGCACGTGTGATATGCACTTCTTGCCGGAGAGGAGGAGATTTTGAGGAAGCCCAAAACTAGCATGCAGAAGCCTTGTAAGGGATTCGCGCACAGAGAATAGTGGAAAATAGGAATCAGAGAAGACGAGTGCATAAGAGAGATTCTAGACAGAGAGCGCAAGACGATTGAAAGATTTCTTACCTTTCCACCGAATTGGAGTGCTCTTTTATATTTCTTCTCAAAACGCTTCAACGCCTCGGAAGAAAGCATCTCCCCGAGATCAAGAGTCGTTGCCGAATTGGAAGAACCCCTTCAGGCAAGTGACCTACCGAGAAGAACGAAAACCAGAAAAACCCAAATCTAATCTTGCCCCAGATTTATACAAACCTGGAGTGGTTAATCGGACCTCAAAGGTGGGTTTGGGAAACATAACTGAAGCGGTTAACCGGATCTTATTAAAAAGAAAGGGTAAGCCCTGCTCGCGCATGTGTGCGCGGGGCCATTTACCCAACATTGGCTATCTATTGTCCAACATATGGTTTTTTATAGAACCTGTAGATCATGCGACTTTTATTTAATAACTTATGGGTGTAATTTTGAAGTAATATAATTTTTCATTATGTACAGGTGCTGTGAAAGATTCTGTAGTTGGCGAGGATCGGCTTGCTCAATATCTGCTTGCTATTTTAAACACAAGAAGTACTCCACTGCACTGGAAACACTTGCGTCATAGAAGACTAGAAAGGTGTCTAGAAGAGCAACAAGATCAGGATCAGGATCATAACTTACAGGCATCCTTGTCAAGGAGGAGGAAATTATTGAATGATTCTGATGTCCACTACATTGAGGTAACATTCCTTTAGTTTGTATGATGCACCAAAGGTGTCTCTTTCTGGTGTCATCCCTGGCTGTAGTGTAGCTAAATATGTGGTTTTTATTGCTTAGGGTACAGGGCATTGGCTTTGGTTATGAGTTGACGATCTCTTTATTTTTCTTTTGTTGCCGTTGAAGTGTTTCTAAATTTTTTTCTCTGAGTGTCTTTGCTGGTTATTTTACTTTTCTATATCTGGCATACCTGTGTTTTGCTACCTTATAGCCTTTTCTTTTTTCCTGGTTTTGATACCATCTATACTTATTTTGTTTTTTGAAAAAAAAACTGACTTTGATCTTTTTTATTGAGCTTTCCTTTTATGTTTTCCAGTTATTCCTTTATCTTTCATTTTCTTAGATAATCAGCAAAGTAGCAACACATTATGCTGTTTGCGTCTGCAACTTTTGAGTTACATACGTTATTAATTATTGCTGGATTATGGGAGATTAAATTTTTTTTACACAGGGTGTTGTGGCTGAAGTGCAAAGGGCTCTTTACTTAACTTATTCCGAATTTGAGGGCAATTTGGATGACGAAAGTGATTTAAGGAGCTTAATTGACGAGCAGTTTGCTGCACTCCAAAAGGCATTTAAAATCTCTGTCCACAAGACAGGTGAAGAGGCTCGTATGATGGTGTCTAAGAAGTTCCTGACTCTTTTTCGGATTGGTAAACTTGGCCAGTTCACACTCGACGAAGTCCCAGATTCCATATGAATTATGATCCCCACATTTCAGGTTGCTATGTCGTTGTACTTCTAAAATGTAAGTTCTGATTAGAAATATGAATGTTCAGTTATGCTTCTCTTTTATATCCTAAAGAAAAGAGAGTAGCAAAGAGAGTTATTTCTATTGTATTCAACACCTATTAAAAAGTAGATGTTTTCATTAAGAGTGGTGATAACTGTACTACAAAATTTTCCTGTGAGGGTTTACAGTGACACGGCGTCCTCGTTGGGAGTCCAGATAAGAGTTAAAGTAGGAACTATCTACCTGTAAGCAGGACAATAACATCAGGATGTAAAAACTCACAGTAAAAACTCACAGTATTGAAATCATTTTTCTTTCGTTAATTCTATGACAAGTTAGAAATATTTGTGCCATTCGAATTCAATGTTCAACATGTTATTCACATATTTTATATGATAAAAAAACGAGCATTTTACACTATTTACCTAGATGATTAGAAAAAAAATTGAAATATAGCTTATTAATTATTTTCATATAAGGTACTAAGTTATTAATGTAGGAGTGTAAGAACGTTAGAAACTTAGGCAAGTGCCAAAAGCTGTGCTTAATTGATAACTTCTTAGAGCAAAAATTGAATGTTCCTTAATAATTTTTACATATCAGTTCAAAGTCTTAATCAAAATCTAATATCATTATTTCCCAAAGAATAATGATTCAGGCACAGCCGCTGTGTCCGAGTCGGACACAACAGCTCTCACATAGACTTTAAATAGTATATTTCTTGGATTTCACAAAATATATTATTTAAATTCTATGTGAGAGCGGTTGTGCCCGAATCACTACTCTTTCCCAAAAGCTTCATCATCTATTTAGGCAGCATTTGGCTCACACTAAGTCTCCTTTTTCTGAAAGGAGATTTATCCGAAGAGTTATGATATATCCACTCGCAAAGTGCTTGCCCTCGGCCACAACGTGGATGGCTTATGTGGCCATCCATGTTAGAAGTTGACGCAGCATCCAAAAACTGACTGTGTTGGTCTCCCCCGAGCCCCAAAATTCCCTCCTCTCGCCCACGTCTCTCTCTCCCTCACATCTCTCCCGCCCGCGCACGAATCCATCCATCTCGCCATCTCTCTTCGTCTTGCCATCTCTCTTCGTCTCGCCATCTCTCTTCGTCTCGCCATCTCTCTTCGTCTCGCCATCTCTCTCCGTCTCCCTCCCGTCCGACCTCTCCACCCGTCTCGTGAAGTGCCCAGAAGGGCTGAAGACGGCTGACGAAGAGAGGGCAGGCAGAAACGAGACGAAGAGAGAGGCGGCGGCAGGAGGGAGAGGGCGGGTGGGAGGGAGAGTCCCAAGCGGAGAGAATCGTGAGCGGGGCGTGAGAGAATCGCTGGTGGGAGAGGCGGGCGGGAGAGACGGGTGCGGGAGAGAGGCGAGAGGGAGAGAGAGGGGGCAGGACGCCGAGGCGGGCGAGCGAGGGAGGCGGGCGGGAGAGGGAGGCGGGCGGGAGAGAGAGAGGCAGGCGGGAGAGACGTGAGGGGGAGAGAGACGCGGGCGGGAGGAAAGAGGGAATTTTGAGGGGCGGGGGAGACCGCTGTCGGTTTTTGGATGTTGCGTCGGCTTCTCACGTGGATGGCCACATAAGGTATCCATGTAAAAATGTGGCCGAGGGCAAATACTTTGCGAGTGGATATAATATTACTCTTATCCAAAAGGAAGTACGGGGGCTCTTTGCTATAAGCTCCCAAAGAGAAAGTTAAATTATCACTCCGTTAAAACGTCCGTCACTCTTGGTCCACGATTGAGTTGTTCTATTGTTCTCGTGTCATGACCTGTCAATCTGGGGGTTTGGTCGACGGCTCAGATTCTGACCAGGTTGGGTCGGGTGGAGGTTGGACACGATAGTGGCGCCAGGGGCCTTCAATGGGGTCGGTCTAATCCCGGTTCGGGTCCGAAAGAAAAAATCCTTTCATTTTGTTACGGAACTGAAGCCCCTAAAAAGTCGTTAATTCTACGTTACGCTTACGACAACAAATTTTCTTAAATTCTTACGTCATGAAAAGTTCAGGCGAAACGGCAACTCACGTCTCGTGAATTTGCGCTTATTTCGCCACGTGTCATCCGTCGAGGCAAGCCAAGTGGTTGTCCACGAGAGGGGCGATCCACTCTCGCCGTCACGTAATTTTCATGGACAAATGAAGAAAAAATGGGAAAACAGAAACTACCTCGGCGAAGAAAACAAAAAACCGGGAGTCATCTACGCGCGCGCGCCTCCGCTCTACATAAGCCGGTCTGCTCGATCCTCCTGTTATTTTTCCCTCGTCCTCTAGTACGACCTCGGCCGATTGTGGCGAAAACCGACGGACTCCGCATATGATCGTAGTGTACCGGACGGAAGCCGGCCTCGTCGCTACACATCCGACCGCCTCACGCGTCTCGAACTTCCGTTCTTCGGTGGCAGATATGGTTGAACGTTCGTAGAGCGACATTCCGATCGTCTCGCCATGTTCGAAGCTCACGTAGGGATCTCCGCGCTCTCTATTTTTGTTCTGCTTGTTTTTTGATTATTTGTTGTGTGATTATGTTGCCCTAGCGGTCGTGTCTATCTGGTTTTTAGTTTGAATTGGATGGTTGGCAGTCTGGCAGCATGGGAGTCGGGGAGTCGTACTCTACTTATTGTTCGTTAATGAACTTAATTGAATCACCGGCTCGTTCATTTTTCTTCATGTTTGCTTCTGTGACTGGAAGTCGGTTAACCGGATTGGCGCTACATTAGCGTTAGGAAAGTTGAATTTTACGACTGATATAAATCCGTTGACCAAGGGTTTGTATATGTTATTTTGGTGCTAGAGATGGCTGTTTCACACTTGAGAAAAGTCTTATAGATTTTTAGAGTCAAGGACTTGTTTCTGCATTGGACGAAGCCGAGAGGTAAGCTTGATAAGGTGTGCATCGAGTGGAGTTGGTGCTGGTAGTAGCTGGCACTGTTATTGAGATATCCCTCCTCCACAACTTGACATTAGATAGTTGGCTATGGTATTCAGATATTCCTCGGCAACAATTTGGTACGGAATACTTTGCGCCTGTGTTTTTTTCACACCATGTCTAGCCTTTTCTGTAGATCCCTATGCGGTCGATTTTTCTGGCTGAATCTGGGAAGTTGCACTCTTTTTACACCTTACATTATTAAGTTTAAATACAATGTATGCTTCAACATAATTTAGTACCGTGAATTGTTTGTTCAATTGTTACATTTGGGTTCTTTTTGTCAGAAGTATTGGTTCAAGTCTCAATTTGCTAAGGGTCTTTGAAGAAAATCTTCCATGCTTTTGTTAGTAAGCTGCATCTACTTTTTATGATCTGCCTCTTTTCACAGCTATTTCTGGGTTCACTACTATTTTTTTTTGAACCGGTGAAAGTGATCTTTTATTGCTTTTTAACGTCAAAAGAATGATTTACAAAACTGGTTTACAAAGCTTTCATAGCTGGATAAACAAGAGCTGGATAAGGACAAAATACAGAAGTATAAGTTAGAGGGAGGATGATGCCGGTTGGAAGTACAGTCTATTTGTTCCTTCTTTCGCCAGCCGATCTGCAATAGAGTTTACTGGGCATGGTACTACCTTCCATATGATGTTCCATCCTTTACTAATTTCTGAGACTTCTTCAAAGATGTATTTGAGTTTCCAGGGGATGTTGATTGAACGCATTGCCCAGCTAATGGTCAACGTAGAATCCCCTTCACTAATGATAGGAGCGTTGTCTAGTGCTGCTATAAGTTTTAACCCCTTCAAGTAGGCCAGCAGCTTCAGCTTCATTTGAGGTTGCTGTCCCGTGTGGGCCTGAATAAGCATGCAAAATTTGCCTATTACTTCCCCTTATCACTCTTCCAAACCCTGCTTCCTTTGTGTTCCCTTTTGAAGACCCATTAAAGTTTAGTTTCAGCCAACCAATTGATGGGGGAGACCACTCAATCATAACAGGTGGTTTATGGAGCTTGAAATGGATGCTATTTTGCCAAAATTTTCTTAGAACAGCACCGGAAAGGGAGGCATGTAGATCTGGGTTCACTACTATCTACTGTCTATAAGCATCTCATTTGGCTTTTGATCTACTAGTTTATTGCATCTCGTGTGGATCTCTATTGGGAAGCAGCAATAAGTTCAGTTACTAGGAAACCGAGCTTTATGTAAGTTCAGTTGAAAGTGTTTCAACTATGGTTCATTATCTAGTTCTTTAAACAATTTTCCTGAGACTATGGACTCCTAAATGCAGACATAACTGAGGGAATTTGGGGGTGAGGAAAAAAATATGATTGGATTTTAAGATTTTTTTTTCTTTCTTTTTTTTTTTTCAACTGGGCGGTGAATGCTGAAGATTTTGTCTATTTATGGGTGGTAACCTGTATATACTTTTCTGTATATTAGTAGAGATGATACTTCTTCTATTTTTTTTTATTTTCTGAAAAAGGAGAAGTTACTCTTACATAATTAGAGTAGAATTTAATCCATGCCTATAGAAATGGAAAATATAAAAAATAAAATTAGGGGATTGGATATTTTGGGTTATAAAAAAACAAGAACCAAACTCTTGAAGGATTGATAGAGCAGGAGGTTCTGGTTTACGTGACTGATCGACTTTTAGACCATCCCATTTGATATACATTATGGTACATAGTCTCAGGCTTAATTCACTTCTTTGTTCCAACTTTTTGGTCTCAGGCTTAATTCTCTTCTTTGTTCCAACTTTTTGGTCTCAGGCTTAATTCTCTTCTTTGTTCCAACTTTTTGGTCTCAGGCTTAATTCTCTTCTTTGTTCCAACCTTTTGGTCTCAGGCTTAATTCTCTTACCTCTTTCGCAACTCTGCTACAGTCGTGTAAATAAAGCTATCATGTCTTGGAGAATTTTGTATTCTTTTGAAGATGAAAATAAGAGTAAGTGTTGATGTTGCGGAGGATTGAAGTGGGTAGTTGGGAGTGTGCTATGAGAAGCTAGTCATATGGTCGAGCCGGTAGCCTATTTGGCAGATCCTTCTTGTTTTAACTGGATTGAAATGGGAGATTGGATTTGACCCACATATTATTTATATGAAATTAATTTCAGTGATACTGCTTCATGTGAATGGGGATAATAACTGTTAAAGAGGAGATTGGCAATGGCTGGCTGGCTCCCCTGCTAAAGAGGAGATTCTCCTTTAATCCCTTGTTGTCAGGAGCCCTTTGCTGTGTCGTGAATTTCAAGCTTTGCCCTGCTTGAAGAACATTCTGATGAAGAAAAGAAAATGCAAAAATGAAATCACCTTACAAAGAGTAGAAGCAGATTCTAAAAGGTGTCCCACAGTGCACTCCTTGCAGTTTAGAATTTGAAGTAGGACTCGCCTAAACGCAATGAATGGCTCTATCAAGAATGCCTGATTGAGTCGTAAGGAATCTGTTTGGCCTAGCTGTTTTAGCAAAATACCAAAGAATGAACAGCAGTATACACAGATAAAGCGGAAAAACTTTTCATGTTTGTTTATTATCCAGTATGCAAGTTTCTTGCTGCCCTTACCCCAGATCTGTATCTTCTTAATTCATATCTGAAAATGTTCCTTCATGTAAGCAGGATTTCTTATTCAATTATTATGTACTTAATTTTCTTTATGTGTGATTCCTTTCGACTGCTGTTTGGACATGTGGGTCATTGAATGTTGACAATAAACATGTGGTCTATGAGCTTAGCGATTTATGTTAATATTTTGTAGTTGTTTACCTTTTGTCTGTGTTCGTTGGTCTTTTAATACAATATTTGTCTATTTAAAGAAAGATGTTGCTGTTTCCTACCTATCTTCTCAAGTTACTTATTGTTCTTCCCTGGATCTTTATACATGTAACTACTTATAACTAATTTTAAAAAAGTAAACATTGTTTCATAGGACATCTTAGGCAGAGGAGATAACTCCAAGGACCAAGCAAAGAAAATTTTTGCCATGGAAGGTAGAAAAGAAGGCTTGATATATATTGAAGAAGCCACCATATTCAGAGCTGTAAGCTGCCACTTTCCTCTTGCGGTGATCGCCACCCTTAGATTGGGTGAAGCATGTGTTTGATGGTTTTTCTTTGGTAGCCATGGCCCCACTCGGCGTGAGGGGCGAACAAGGGGCTGAGTGCTTCATCATCTCCTGGTCTTTAGTCAAACAGACATTTGTGCCTCCGATAAACCAGAAATTTGGATTCTTTTAGAAGGCGTGAAGCTGTTTGGTCCCTTAGTATAGTTGGGGACTTTGCAGTGTCGTCTCATGAATGTTGAAGAGCCTTTTCAACTTCAGAGACTAGGTTACTTATCAGATGAAATTTGATAATCTAAGTATCATGGCATTTGGCCTAGAAGCAGCTCTTAAGATCTACAAATTCATTGCTTGGCCTTCTGGTTGAGGAAGTCCTCTAGTTTATCTTTTGTTGTTGAATTTCCCTCGTTTTTAGCTTAATGGGCTCATTCATGTATAGTATTCTCTGCTTGTTTTCTAGCTTTGTACTCTTGTCCTTGTTCAATAGAATTACATTACCTTTTTAATGGAGGAGCTCACGGGTTCATTAAACCTACAAGAGGCCTCAGACAAGGTGACCCTCTATCCCCTATGCTATTTAACATTGCGGGCGAGGGATTGAGACATATGTTGCATATGGCACTGGAGGAAGGATGGCTAGAACCTATTATTGATAGAGACTGCTTCCAAGCTCCACTTGTGCAGTTTGCGATGATACAAATTCTCTTACGCAAGGGCTCATGTTGATCAATTTAGACTCATTAAATGTATTTTAATGCTGTTTGAGTTAACATCTGGATTGAAAATTAATTGGTCCAAATCTGCAATTTATGGGTTTGCTCTCGAGAATGAAGTGATGAAGGAAATGACAGATATGCTTGGATGTAAAATTGGATCTCTCCCTTCCACTTATCTTGGGTTGCCCCTCTTTTTTGGTAGAGCAAATAAAAATCTATGAGACCTTATCATTGAGAAGTTAAATCTCAGGTTAAGTACATGACAAGGAAAGTTACACACCAAAGCAAGAAGACTCACTCTGATTAAAGCATGTCTGTCTGGTATCCCTACCTATTACCTCTCCTTTCTTCATTGCCCTCTTTCAGTGGTGAACAAAATTGAAAAGATTATGAGAAATTTCTTATGGTCCGGTATTTCAGAGAGGTCCAAGCTTCATTTTATAAATTGGGATGATGTTTGTCAGACCAAGAAAGATGGTGGATTGGGAATTCAAAAAATAAAACTCATGAATGAGGCTCTCCTGACAAAATGGCTCTGAAAACTAAATATGAACGAAAGGACTACTTGGAGGAGTTTGATCACAAGAGCTTTGGACAGCAGGCCCAGATAGTGGTGGTTCAGTTCCCCTAGACTGTGGAGACTTTCTTCTATTTGGAAGAAAATTATCATGTTGTTCTCTTTCTTTGGCCAACATATTTTTGTGCAGCCAGGCCGTGGCAACAAAACTTATTTTTGGACTGATAAGTGGACTGGAGATATTACATTTGCTGAAAAATTCAACAAGATTTTTGTCTCGGTTAGAAATCAAGAATGCCTTATTAGTGATGTGGCTCCAAGTGGACAGTTGAAGGAGGTAGATTGGACACCCCTACTTAGAAGACATCTCAATGATGATGAGGCTGTTGAGGCAGCTACATTACTAGAGGAGTTGAGCAAATCTTATCTACGAAGAGATTAGGTAGATGAATTAATTTGGAAGCCGCATCCACAGGGTTGTTACGCGGTTAGCTCGGCTTACTCTTGTCTAGCAAATCGAGGTAAGCAGCCTCATCACGCGGCTGTGGCTTGGCCCCTATCTTGCCCAAAGAAGCAGTTATTCTTTGGGTGGTGTTGCCTAAGAAAGAGGTTCTCCACAAGGGATCATTTGTTGAGAAGGGGAATTCAGCTTCAAGATATTACTTGTCCACTATGCAATACTGAGACTGAATCAATCAACCATCTACTACTACATTGCCCCTTCAGGTGGAAAGTTTGGACCTTTTTTATAGAAAGGTTTGGACTCATTCTCCCCATTCCTCATGACTTGCGTAGTATTATTGCACTTGCTACCTCCTTGGGACTCGGTGCCAAGGGAAGACTTATGTTCGCCTCTTGCTTGGGTTATATTCCATGGCTAATATGGAAGGAAAGGAATAGCAGAATTTTCTCAAACCAAGCTTTTACTTAGAAGGATGTATGCAGCCGTATCACTCATCTGATTGTCTACTGGCTGAAAGCTCAAAAGTTGTTTAGAAATATTGATTGCGGTGTAATTTGGAGTAACTGGAGTGCTATTGCCAGAGAGGGGGATGGGAAACATCCTAGAATCATCGCTTGGTCACCTCCTCCTTTGAACTTTTATAAATTAAATATTGATGGATCCTCTGATGGCAATCCGGGTCAGGCGGGTGTAGGGGGACTCATAAGGAACTCCTATGGTGATATCATGCTAACATATTCTGGGCCTATTGGTATCACTGAATCCACAATCGTCGAAGCTATGAGTCTCCTTAATGGGTTGAAGTATTTCCTTAACTTCCACTTCATTGGACTACTACATGTTGAGGGGGATTCCCAAGTGCTAATTCAATGGTGCAAGAAGGACTTAAAGCCTCCTTGGAGGCTTCGCCATATTATTGATGAGATAATGGACTTAGCTCATTTTGTTACTAGTTGGACTCATGTATTAAAGAGTGCCAATAGTAGGGCCGATGAATTGGCTTAGCATGGGGCCCATGAGCAGCATTTTGTTGTTCGGACCACCTAGCTATCCATGTATCTTGTAATTGTTGTATCTTTTAGCCCATTGGGCTACAATCAATAAAATCACAACTTTAAAAAAAAACATTACCTTTTTCAAACAAAAAGAAATAAACTGAGCAAGAAGGATAATGTTTTTGGATGAGTGTGACGTCTTAGTCAGGTTTCCACCTTTTTTGTTTATTTTTATTTTTGAGGCAGTGAGAGTGGGAATTTTGTTAAAGAATGAAACAATACTTAAGGTGCCCAAAGTAATTGACAATCCATAAATATTTTTGGAGGAATTCCTAAATCAGGAATTCCTCAAATCGTTGAGGAAATTCCTACACTCAAAACTTCCTATTCCAGAAACTCACATATTTCGTTTACTTGGTAGGAATCTGAGGGTGTAATCTGATCACAATTTGTTTTTTTTTTTTTTTTTTGTGTGAAAGTTGTGATCTCATTTGTTGTGGCCCATTGGGCTAATATCAAAATACATGTAGAATTACAAATATCTAAGGGGTTCAAGCAACAAGATGTTACTCATGAGCCCCTTTTTTTGCCAGCTCATCTACTTTACCATTGGCATTCCTGATTACATAGTTCCAACTAGTAACAATACAAGAAAGGTATGTAATGTCATCAATGATAGAACAAAGCCTCCATGGAGGCTTGGGACCATTTTTGCACCATTGAATCCGCACTTGGGAGTCACCCTCAAGATGTAAAGGCCCCACATTGCAATTAATTTGTGCATCAATCTGTGCCTTCTACTTTTGTGTCCTGTCTAGAGCATTGAATTTTCGGGAAAAAATAGGACAGTCGACCATTAACTATTGATCTTTTTACTGCAGAACTTGATTTTGCTAGTATTACTTTGTAGGTTTTGCATCTGCTTCGAAAATATTTGGGAGAATATGTCGAAGGACTATCAACTGAAGCTCTGAGGATTAGTGTTTGGAAAGGTGATGTTTTAGCTGTTTCCTTAGGTCTTTTTAAGATTGACCTCTTCTGATATAAATAATACACTCAACTGGTTTTCTTCTTTATTGTAGGTGATGTTGTACTCAAGGACTTAAAGCTAAAGGCAGAAGCACTTAATGCCTTAAGGCTTCCAGTTACTGTTAAAGCTGGTTTTATTGGTACTATAACATTGCAGGTATCCTTTTGCAGTTGAAGCGACTTTTTATAACCTTTGAGCAGTGCTCAGAACAAATATTGGTTTTTTAATTTTTCTGCTCATCCATCTCTGCTGCAGAGTAAAAGTCATAATTTATGGTTGTTGGTCCTTATGTCAAATTTGTTTACTTATATGAAGATGACATATTTGCAAGCTCTCCATCGTTATGGCTTGGCAATTGCATGCCAAACTTACAAGTTTTACTTACATATTGATCTTACTTGGGAACGTTTATGCAGGTTCCTTGGAAGAGTTTAGGCAAGGACCCTGTCATTGTTCTGATTGATAGGGTGTTTCTTCTTGCTCATGCCGCTCCTGATGGACACTCTCTCACGGTACAAAATATTTTAATTTTTAATTTCTTTAGGCAATGGCCTGTTATTAACTAATCTCGTTTTGTGATAAACGTTATATAGGAGGAAGATAGGGAGAAGCTTTTTGAATCCAAACTTCAGCAGATTGAGGTACTAATAAATAACTTTATTAGAAAGTGTGTGCCTGCTTTTTTTTTTTTTTTTTTTTTTGAAATGGTGAGACTTTTATTAAGTTTAAAACTTTTGGTACACTAATGTTACAGCAGTAGTAATACAAGCATAAAGTACAAGGCCAAGGCCTCTTTTAGCTTTTCTGCCCGACTAGGCATCTACTCAATATCTGTGATGCTGTGAGTTGCTATGATTTGTGTCCTTGTGATCCCGGATTTAGCCAATTTATCCGCGATGGAATTTGCTGAGCGAGGTATATTAGACCAGGCTATCTTCCACTCTTTGGCCAGATCAGCCACCTTGTCGAAGATACTTTTTTAAGAGCCATGGGGATCTGCCCTCGTCGCCCATCCAATTACTAACGTAGAGTCTCCTTCAACCTCCATTTCTTCTTTGTTAAACTGCTTTAATAGTTTCAAACCTGCCAGTAGAGCCTTTGCTTCTACTTCATTTGAATCACAATTCCCAACAGGACCCGAAAATGCCATCAGTATTTCCCCCTCACAATTTCGTATAACTCCTACTACTCCCGCTGGTCCCGGATTTCCTTTCGATGAACCATGGAAGTTTAGCTTTATCCTTGGAGAGGTGGGAGGGAGCCATTCCATCATCTTAATAGGCTTTGGGTTTGCTAGGTAAATTACTTTGTTCCAGAATTTCTGTATTATTGGAATGGGGAGAGGTGGCAGTCCATGTAGGCTATGTAACCAGGTCAGAATATTGCGGGTTGTCATTTCAATTATGCCTCCGACCGTTGTGATCTTGTTCTTGAAGACTCTATTGTTCCTCTCTATCCTCAAGTTCCATAAAACAGCCGGTATACTAGCTTTCCATAGTAATTTTCCCTAATGAGGCAATGGGCAGCTTTTCCACTGTTGTAGAAGTTGTTTGATGTCCTTTGGCATACAGAGGCTTACATTGAACTTCTTTAATATGCTTGACCACACTTGAGCACTGAACTTGCAGTGAAGTAATACATGGTTGCTAGTCTCTTCCTCCTCGTTACAAAATCTGCATAATGAGTTAATTACCATTTGCCCCCTTTTGGTCAACCCATCGCATGTGAGTATTTTTTCTTTCCCTGCTGTCCACACAAACTGTTTGACTTTGTTAGGAGCGATCAGTTTCCATGCATCTTCCAGTCCACTATTAGTTGGGGGGTTTTGAAGCCTGAATATTTTCGTAGAATGATGCCACTGTGAACTGCCCATCCGGTTTTAGCGTCCAGATTATTTCATCTTCTCTCATTTCTGACCCGTACTGTTCTTCTAATGATTTTAGCAGTAAGGTCAGTTCAGCAATTTCCACTTCTTGCAAGTGCCTTCTGAGGTCGAAGTTTTTGCTGCCTTCTCCCAGAACTAGAGCTACTGTAGCATCTTTGTTTAGAGACAATTGGTAGATCAGTGGAGAGGATTCTGATAGAGGCTGATTCTCCAACCATATGTCCTTCTAGAATTTAACTTTTGTGCCTTTTCTGGCATGAAACCTTATAAACTTACATACTTCTGGTTTTTGCTTTATAATACCTTTCCATAACCTTGAAGATATTGTACTTTAGCATTTTTTTGGTAGTCAGATATGTTTTGCTTTGCCATAAGACTCCTCAATGATCTTTCTCCATAGAGCATTTTTTTCTTTTGCATATCTCCAAGTCTATTTTGCTAGCAGGGCTGAATTAACCTCTTTAATATGACGAATACCGAGTCCTCCCTGCTTGAGTGAGAAACTGACCCTTCCAGCTATCTAACCTCCTTTGACATCTCTCAATAACCGGGTCCCACAAATTTTTAGTGGCTCTTCCATGAAAGAGTGGTAGCCCAAGATGCTTACTGGGTAAGTCGATCTTGTTGCAACCAAGTATACCCCTGATTTGTTCTTCTAAGCACTTTTCCAGATAAAGGCCTACCAGTCCTGACTTTCCCCAATTGATATCTTGCCCAGATGCCATTTTGATACAAATTTAGTATGACTATAGCATTAAGCATCTGCCTATTATTTCCTTGGCATAACATTATCGTGTCATCCGCAAATTGAAGCATTGGAACATGTTTCTCACATGTGGTTAAGCCTGAAATCCACCCCCGGTGTTGCCCTTCCATCATCATTGCATTTAGCCCTTCACTGACAATGTTGAACAACATCGGTGAGAGGGGATCTCCTTGTCTTAATCCCCTAGAGCTCACAAAGTGACTTTTTTTTTTTTTTTTTTGAAAGTTGTGATTTTATTATCAAAAGAATTTCAAGAACATCAAAGCTGATTACATATGTAGACTTATGGAGTCCAAACAACCAGTTGCTGGTTTGGACTCCAAGATTAGCTAACTCATCTGCCTTTCCATTGGAGCCTCTCAATACATGCTCCCAATTGACTACAATATGAGCTAATTCACAGACTTCATTAAAAATAAACCCACAAAGTGACTTTTAACTGTGCCATTTAGAAGAATTGAGAAGTGAGCTGAGGCAATACAGCTACTTATCCATGCTCCCCATTTGTCTGGGAAGTTCATTTTTCTGAGCATATTATCTAGAAATCTCCAACTCACTCTGTCAAATGTTTTCTCAAAATCTAACTTTAGGATCATACCTTTTTCCTCCTTCTCATGTAGTGAGGTATGAACTCGTGTATCATTAGTACTTCTTTGCCTAATTGGGATATAATGAATAAAATCACAACTTTCAAAAAAAAAAAAAAACTCGTGTATCATCAAGCTGAGTCCAATATTTGTCTGCCTTTTATAAAGGCTGACTGCTGGCTGTTCACTACTAGAGGAAGCACTGATTTCAATCTATTAGCCAGCACCTTTGAAATTATTTTATAGTGGCTTGAGATAAGACTAATGGGCCGAAAGTCTTTTGGGTGATTAGCCCCCTCCTCGGTATCAAGGTGATTAGTGAAGAACCGATGCTGGTGGAAGTAATCCCTTTCTCATAAAACTCTTCAAATACCTTCATAATGTCCTCTTTTAAAAAATCCCATCTAGTTTTATAGAACTCTGCTGTAAATCCATCGGAACCCGGTGCTTTGTCATTTGGAAGGGAGAAAATTGCCTCTTTTACCTCCTCCTCAGAGAACGGTTTAATCAAATTCTGACTGTCATGTGATGTGAGTGAATTTACTGCTATCCTCTCAGGGAATGGTCTGCTGGTCCCTTCATCTTTATATAAGTCTTGAGTAGTAGTTTTCAAAAACTTCTACGATTTCTCTTGGCTCTGTTAAAGATTTTCCATTCACTTCTATACTGATTCTGTTATTTTTTGTGTGCTGTGGCTACTGCATGATAGAATTTTGTGTTTGCATCCCCTTCCTTGATCCACTTGTAGTGTGCCCTTTGTCTCCAATAGATCATCTCTTGTGTATCAATGTTTTCCACATTTTGCCTTAACTTTTCCCTATCCACCTCCTCAAGAATGCTTATTCCTTGCTGCTCTTCTTTTTTGTCGAGTCAACCCTTGTGAACCCTCTACTTTTATCCCTTGCCACCACTTTTTAATCATTTCAGAGAAACCCTCTTCTTTTAACCAGCAAGCTTCAAATCTGAATGGGGTGGCCACCATGATTCAGTCTCTGTTTCGAGGAGGATTGGGTTGTGATTTGAAGCTGTTCTAGGTAAGATCTTTGCTGTGGAGTTCTTAAAGACATCTAGCCATTTTCCATTTACCATGAATCGATCCAATTTCGCAAGGATGGGTGGCCTTCTTCTTTTTGTCCAAGTAAATTCTCCACCAGAGAGATGGAGATCATTAAATAAATTATCCGAGATAAAGGCTTCAAAATTCCTCATTGCTGCTGTGTAATTGTTTCTGCCCCCTTTCTTTTCTGTAGCAAATCTAACCACATTGAAGTCTCCGCCCAGTACACACGGAATATCCCATAACTGACTTGCTCTAGTAGGGCAGTAAATAGCAAGTGCCCCCCATTGCTGCATTGATTTTTTCTCCTTGAAATGGCAAACTAAGACGTATTCCCCTTTTTCTATATTTATTAAGTCTGCATAACTTTGTTCCCAAATCATCAGAATTCCCCCTGCACTTCCCTGTGCTTCGATCCCCTCCCAAATTGGGTTTTTTCCAAACCACAACTCACGGATAATATTTGGAGTGATGCTATTGATCTTTGTTTCTTGTAACATGACTATCTTTGCTTTCGATCTTCTAATAACAGCTCTTACACTAGCTCTTCGACTAGCTGTGTTAAGGCCACACACATTCCACGACAGAATATTCATGGCAACCGACTTCTGTCGTGAATCTCTTTTTTCATCTTCTTAAATCTTTCTCTGCACTGTATTATTTCTTCTTTTTCCATGCCCATTGCAGTTCCAAACTCTTCCAGAGCTTGCTCCATAATGTTTTCTATTCTGGCCTCCTCACTTTCATTGTGCTCCTTTGACTTGGAGTCGTCTTGTAGCTGTTCGGGGATTTCGGGATCAACCTTCGATCCATTCAGAGAGCTTCGATCTCTCCGCTTGAACATCTTTGGATCGATCGTAGATCTCTCTGCTTGAACTTCTTTGGACCGATCTTAGATCTCCTGCGCGTGTAGAATTTTAAGCTTGCACTATTTCCGCCTCTTTCTGGTTCCCCTTCGAATCGCGTCTCTCCTTCTTCCTCTATTTCTTCTTCCGAACTTTCCTGCACATCGTTATCTACTTCTGGCTGAAAGTTCATGGGCGGGTATTCCACAATTGGATCCGGATCCGGATTCGGATTTGGATTAATCGTCTCTTTGTTCACTGCACCGAGTCGATCCGAGTCAGGAACTAGCTCTGAGTCGATGAATTTCTGGATTACCTCGATCCACAGTTTGAATTTCGAATTTCGAATTTAATTCTGGCTCCTTTGACTTCTGTGCACTTCCGTCCTCCGGAACTTCTTTTAACTGCTGGGCATTAGCCAGCGTACTTCCAATCTGGACTTTCACAGGCCTCCGGCTTCCTTCTCCGTTTCCGGCCGCTCTTCTGGCTACGTTCAGCTTCTTCTTTCTGCTTTTCTTGTTTTTACTTTTTTCCTCTCCCCTAGGGACTTTAGTTTGATTACGACCCTAAAAGACTCCTGTCCATCTCTTTTGGTGGCTGATTTTGTTACAGCCGCTGCTCCCGCCGACTTAATCACGGCCCTAAAGCAATCGATTCTGTCTCCTGAAGCTACCTCCTCGTCAACGGAAACCAGGTCTCCGAATGATTCCATAGCTGTGGAGGAATGTTCCAGATTTCTATTCCCATCAGCTCCTCTATGCCGTGAAACTCGGGTTCCCATGCCGTAATCGCCACAAAGGTCGTCTCTTTTATCTCTTCTTCCAGTGCCAAAATTTGCTTTTTTTCCTCCTCGGTTTCTAACTGCACTAACCATTTATTTCTCCCCAAAAGATGGACTGTCGGGGCATATTGACTAATCGCCATTGTTTCTTGATTTCAATCTACAGGTCGCTATTTTTCCAGCTCTTCTTGCGGGTTTCCGCCACGATACAGTTTTTCATTTCTTCTTTCCTGTCCTTTGTGAGCTCTGGCTGGACATTCAATATTAGGACCCTGTTTTCGTATGTTTTGGAGACCAAAGCCTCCGTCTTTTTCTGTTCTTTCAGAATAGTCGTCCCTTCTTCTCTTTGGTCCTCGTCTTCTAGTGCTACGAAGTCTTTTGATCTGCCTTTTTGCTCCATCGATCGGTTTTCCACAAGGTGTGGTTGAAGGGTATCTGTCGTTGCCATTCTTCTTTTTATTGTTTCCAGCCCATCAATTAACCAGCCCCACCCTGAGTAAGGTTTTTCAGACTTGGGAACGCCCACTGAGCCAATCGTTGTTAAGCCTCTCTTTTCTGTGATTCTGCAAACTCTACCTTTTGCCTCCTCGCACACCCCTAACACGAACCTTCCCCCCGCGATTTCCTTTACTTTGCCGATTGAGTTTTCTTTCAGCAGACCATTCAGGACTGTAAGGAGTTCTCGTACATCCATCGCCGGCACCCGGATGAACGATCATCTTACCATACCCTTCACTGCTAGCTTTACTACAATAGAGTCATGTAGCGTGATGGTGTCTAGATAGAAACGATTCCCATTGATATTAGTGAAGAAAGATGCTTTGAGCCCGTCTGGAACTGCCGGCCTGCTGTCCTTCTCCCATGGTTTCCGGCTGCCCGAATCTCGCGAAACTCCTCCTCCTCCTAACATCTCCGACATGAACATGTGCCTGCTTTGAGTATATGGAGTACATGCGAAAGAAAGAATTTTGGGGAAGAAAGGCTCGTAAATTGTATACTTTCAAAAAAAATACAATTGCCTCTTTTTATGCCTCTCTACTTCATTGAGTGCTGAAGTGACCCGGCTTATGTTTGCCTCATGTAATAATCCAGGTCTATTGAAGTTTTAAGGAAGTCCCGTCCCTCCCCCTTTATCCCCCGGCAAAATGTATTTGGAGGTTCAAATTTGTATCCCTTTTAGGGATCCGTCCGAGGCTAAATTATTTTGCTTTTGTTTACAATCTTCCATGCGTTACTCAAAAAAAAAAAAAAAAATTGTATCCCTTTTCTGGGTTGGAGCCAATTCTTATAATTTCCACTTTGGCATATATTCTATTTGTAGCTTGAACCGGGTGTCTGGGTTCAAATAGTTACCGCTTATGAGAAAGTTAAAAGAATGAGATAGCGCAGCGACTAGAGACAAGCAGCGCGGAACGGCGATGGCGGAGCGGCGCAAGCGAGGCGGAGCGACGCGAGCAGAGGACTAGGGATCTGTTACGTCAGCGACAAGAGACGAGCGAGGTGGAATGGCGATGGACTAGGGTTCCGTCACCGGCGCGACAAGAGACGAGCGAGGTGGAATGGCGATGGACTAGGGTTCCGTCATCGGCGCGACAAGAGACAAGGGCCAGATCTAGGGCCCCTCTGGTCGGCGATGGAGTTGACGCTCGGGAACAACGCATCGACAGTAATTCGGAGGAAGAATGGAGGATCATTGAGGAAAGAAGATGGGGGAAAGCGAAGGTGTTGGGCTGATGTTGCTTCGGACAATCTCTACTCACTATTGAAATAGATTCAAGAAGGAGATCGACTCAAATTTCTGTTCAGACCGGCGAAAAGCGCTCCTTCATATTAGTTCCACAAGAAATTGGGGAAAGTTTCACTTAGCAACTAAAACGAGGCTTCGAATATGACTCTTTCTTATCCAGAGAGTTATGGTAGGAAGACTCCTCTTTTACAATCTCAATTTTTCGAAGGACGCAGTGGGAATGCAAGCTTGTTCATTTTAGGGACAAGAAAGTATTGGCTTGAATTTTTCTACCAAAATATGGAGTGGATAATGTTTTGCTGTGGTATACTGTACTTTCGGCTTTCGAGAAACAATTTTCTTAGAGGAAGGACTCGTCGCTACAGGAGCTTCCTCCTCCCCCTCTCGTACAACCAAGCATCAAGAATAATCCTGGAAGGAATGAGAGTGAGGTTGCATCTGGAAGCCCTCATACTGTCGAGGCTGCTGTTGGGACTGATGAAATGTGGCTTGTTGAACGGATCGAAAAGAAGAAACGAGAACTTCAATTGGGGTTTTTTGTCAAGATTGACTGGAATCTTGAGAAGGCAGATGCTTTAGAGGAATGGATTCGAGACCGATGGAACTTGAATTACACACCCAAAGTTCTTTATTTGGGTGAAGGAGAGTGGATCGTCATGTTGCAAGATGAAAATTCGAAAGAGCTAATCCTACAATGGAATCATTCTGATGCGATTCCCAGTTGGGAAACAAAAATTTGGGAAGCTGCTACTGATAGTGCACCCATCGTTGTCTGGTTGCAAGTTTGGGGGTTATCACCAGAGATGTAGGATGCTGAAATCCTGAAAATGGTTGCGAGGAGATTTGGTGTTGTTGAACACCTTCATGAAGACTGGGCATTCAACAGAAATTTGGCTTATGCATGTATTCTCGTTAGGCCAAAACAGTGGCCCTTGCAAGAACAGTGGACTGATCACTTGCTACCTCCTTGGGACTTGGTGCCAAGGGAAGACTTATGTTCGCCTCTTGCTTGGGTTATATTCCATGGCTAATATGGAAGGAAAGGAATAACAGAATTTTCTCAAACCAAGCCTCTACTTGGAAGGATGTATGCAGCCGTATCACTCATCTGAAAGCTCAAAAGTTGTTTAGAAATATTGATTGCGGTGTAATTTGGAGTAACTGGAATGCTATTGCCACAGAGGGGGATGGAAAACATCCTAGAATCATCGCTTGCTCGCCTCCTCCTTTGAACTCTTTTTTTTTTTTAAAGTTGTTTTTCATTGATATTTTGAAATAGTTACAAAGTATGAGCCCAATCCGGACAGATACATAAAAAGCTTAGGGTGACACAACAAGAGTTTGTTGATGCACCCCTTGCTTAGCAAGAGAATCAGCGTGACCAATTGCACTTCTTAACACATGAGATCACGAAATTACAAAGCTAGTGTAAACACAAAGTTCATTAAAAAGGAAGCGAAATCGCCATGGAGGTTTTGACTCGCCGGAACCCCAAGAGAGAACCACCTTGGAATCCCCCTCTACATTGAGATTGCATCCTAATCCCAAGCCGGCAAAGCACTTAAGACCTTGCAAGAGACTAAGTGTTTCGGCGGTATTTGAATCATTGACTCCAATTGACCCAGAATAAGTTAGAATAACTTCACCCGAACTCATACAAATTAAATTTTGATGGATCCTCCTTTGGCAATCCGGGTCTTGCGAGTGTAGGGGGGACTCATAAGGAACTCCTGTGGTGATATCATGCTTACACTTTCTGGGCCTATTAGTATCACTGAATCCACAATCACCGAAGCCCTGAGTCTCCTTCATGGGCTGAAGTATTTCCTTAACTTCCACTTCATTGGACCATTACATGTTGAGGGGGATTCCCAAGTTCTAATTCAATGGTGCAAGGACTTAAAGCCTCCTTGGAGGCTTCGACATATTATTGATGAGATAAGGTACTTAGGTCATTTTGTTACTAGTTAGACTCATGTATTAAGGAGCGCCAATGGTAGGGCCGTTGAATTGGCTAAGCATGAGGTCCATGAGCAGCATTTTGTTGTTTGGACCACCTAGCTATCCATGTATCTTGTAATTGTTGTATCTTTTAGCCCATTGGGCTACAATAAATAAAATCACAACTTTCAAAGAAAAAAAAGAACAGTGGACTGATATAAGTTATTGTGGCAGACATTACATAATACTTCTCATGCCGGAGGACTTTATTCCTCGTTTTCGTATCACCTGCAAATTGCGAGAGGAGGATGAACCGGAGGGTGACTCGATTGCCCAGGAGGATGATCCGCATGGCGATTCAGAAGCAGAGCGAGTTGACCCAGCAGTTTCTGCTGATACTACACCTGAATTACATAGCGCTTCTGTTGCAGCACATTTTGAGTTTCGAACTCAACAATCTGTGGAGCGGGACCGAGTCGACTAGGGCGAATTCGAGCATTTAAATGGATCCGTCTCTTTTGGCCAGTGGCAAACGTCAAGTGATCAACATATTCCACTTCTGTCACTTCTCACATATGGAGAACCTGAGGAGTCTAATGCAGCCCCCCCTACTGCAGCAAATCTTCAAAGCAATACACATGCCAGGGGCCTTCGACTAGGTGATAGTCCGCAGCAACAGAACGTGATTCAAAACAATGAGCAAGAAGCAAGGACTTCCAGTTCGGTAAACATACCGAACATGCCCCCTTCCCATATTCCTTCTTCACCTCCCCCTGCTGCTTTGCCTCAAGCTTCCAAAGCTCAAGTCACACCACATACTAGTGTTCACAACAATTTTCATTTGTCGTCATCTGATCCGAGGCATTTGCATCTCACCCTTGTGAAGATTCCCCAATTCCATTCTCCTGTTACGATCAATTCTAGGAAAAAATCTTCTCAGCCACTCATGGAGAAGTCCCCAAATTCTGTCCAAGGGCGTTGCATTACCCAGAATGGTGACGATACTATTCGTAATGGTGAGCTCATCGAGATACCTGTGTAGTCGGGGGTGGGAGATATGTTGCAGAAAGCTAATGATTTTTTTGTGGATAAATAGACTCAAATTGGAGTTGGAGATGTGGAAGTTATCTGAAAAAGAATATCAGGTCTTATTGCGTAAAATCAGTAAATTTGATGTGCTAAATCATGATAAAGAGGTGGCACAACAAGATCGAATTCAAACAAGAGGCAGAGGCAAGGGAGTTGCACAAGGGTCAAAAACAAAGAAGAAATGATCATTACCTTGTGGAATATAAGGGGAGTTAGGAGTGACAGCAAGAGAATGGTCATTCCTAATTTAATTCAGAAAACCAAGGCTCACATTGTTATTTTTCAAGAAATCAAAATGGATCCTATACCTGATAGCTATGTCAGAGACATGGTTGTAAAATCGGTTCTCTTCCTAGTATGGTTCACTGCTCTTCCTCCACCCCCAAACTCCTACAAGTTAAACTTTGATGGGTCATCTTTTGGAAACCCGAGTCTAGCTGGAGTGGGGGGCCTAATCAGGAATTCAACTGGAGATATATTACTCACATATTCTGGACCACTTGGTATTAGTGAATCTATGATT
This sequence comes from Aristolochia contorta, assembly GCA_022405105.1. Lineage (NCBI taxonomy): Eukaryota > Viridiplantae > Streptophyta > Magnoliopsida > Piperales > Aristolochiaceae > Aristolochia > Aristolochia contorta. The sequence continues at coordinate 133,106 of JAHZSQ010000045.1, read as the reverse complement.
GCAGAAGCTCAAAGTCTACTCCATGGACTCAAATGTTTTCTCAAGTATCATTTTGTTGGTTCATTGCATGTTGAAGGCGACTCTCAAGTTTTGATTCAATGGTGCAAGCATGATCTCAGGCCTCCTTGGCGAATGCGTTGTATCATTGATGAAATTAGAAACCTTTCATTTATTGTCACTAGTTGGATGCATGTATTAAGAAGTGCCAATGGTAGGGCTGATGAGTTGGCTAAGCAAGGGACTGTTGAGCAACATATTGTTGTTGTCACCCCCTAGCTTCATGTAACCATTTTTGTGTTTGTTGTTTGTTTGTTGTTGTAATCTTTCGCCTGTTTGGGCCACAATAATAAAAATCTCAACTTTCAAAAAAAAAAAAGATATATGAATGAGGCTTTACTCACTAAATGGTTGTGGAAGCTGAACACAAGTGGGGAATCCACTTGGAGGAAAATTATAGTTAATGTATTTGACAACAGGCCAAGGGAGTGGTGGTTTGAAGCCCTAAGACAAGGGAGAATTTCTTCTATATGGAAGAAAATTATTCAGATGTACCCGTTCTTTACTCAACATGTTTCTCTCTTGCCAGGTATTGGCAATAGAATTCGTTCTCGGACCGATGTGGATTAGTGATACTACTTTAGCAGAAAAATTTTCAAGACTTTACCTCTTAGCCAGACATCAAGACTGCACTATAAGGGACATTGTTTCTGCTGGTCAGCTAATAGATGTGGACTGGACCCCCTTCTTTAGAAGACGTTTCAATGATGAAGAAGCTATTGAGGCTTCCAAATTTTTAGAGGATTTGAGTATTTTTCACATGAGAAGAGACCAGGATGATGAACTGATCTGGAGGCCTCACTCTAAAGGACTTCATGGTAAGCTCTGCATACTCTTGTTTAACTAATCAAGGCCATTAACCTCACTTGACTGCTGCTGCCTGGTCACTCTCGGGTCCTAGGAAACAGATTTTCTTTGGGTGGTGTTGTTTGAGGGGTAGACTACCTACTAGAGATTTGTTGATGAGGATGGGAATTCAGATTCAAGATGCCGTTTGTTCTTTATGTAACACTGAAAGTGAGTCACTCAATCATGCTTTGATCCATTGCCCTTTCAGCTGGAAAGTTTGGTTATTCTTACTTAATAGATTCAGGCTTATTTTACCTATCCCTCGTGACCTATATGGTATTGTTGCTCTCATTGGCTCCCTGGGTCTTGGGAGTAAAGGAAAGCTCATGTTTTCTTCTTGCATAGGACATATTCCTTGGATGATATGGAAGGAAAGGAACAATTGAATTTTTCAAAATAAATCCAGCTCTTGGACTGACCTTTGCAATCGAATTACAACTCAGATTGTTAGTTGGCTGAAAATTCACAAGGTTTTCAAGAATGTTGAATGCGGCACAATATGGAGTTCCTGGAATTTACATGCAAGAGAAGGGAATGGTAAAATAGTCAGAACTATTGCTTGGCTTCCTCCACCCCCAAACTCCTACAAGCTAAACTTTGATGGGCCATCTTTTGGAAACCCGAGTCTAGCTGGAGTTGGGGGCCTAATCAGGAATTCAGCTGGAAATATATTACTCACATATTCTGGACCACTAGGTATTAATGAATCCACGATTGCAGAAGCTCAAAGTCTACTCCATGGACTCAAATGTTTTCTCAAGTATCATTTTGTTGGTCCATTGCATGTAGAAGGCGACTCCCAAGTTCTGATTCCATGGTGCAAGCATGATCTCAGGCCTCCTTGGCGAATGTGTTGTATCATTGATGAAATTAGAGACCTTTCATTTATTGTCACTAGTTGGAAGCATGTATTAAGAAGTGCCAATGGTAGGGCTGATGAGTTGGCTAAGCAAGGGACTATTGAGCAACATATTGTTGTTGTCACCCCCTAGCTTCACATAACCATTTTTGTGTTTGTTGTTGTAATCTTTCGCCCATTTGGGCCACAATAAATAAAATCTCAACTTTCAAAAAAAAAAATGTCAGAGACATGGTATACTTTAGTAGCCTGGAATGGAAAACTCGAAATGCCATTGGCACTGCCGGCGGCTTACTGTGCATATGGAATCCTCGGTTTGTTACAGTTCAGAATGTATTTATTGGTGAATTTGCTGTTGCTTATAGCAGGCGTGTAAACACAATTTGCTCCCTTAATGTGAATGGAATTATTTCTTGAGACAAAGAAGTAATAATCAACAATATTATTGATTATTGGACAAGGCTATATATGGAGGACATTCCTTCTAGACCTCGGTTACCAGGACTGTGCAGCCAATGGCTAACACAAGAGCGTGCCGACCAACTAGAGATTCCCTTCACTGCTGAAGAAATCGATGCAGCCACTCATGCCGCATAACAAAGCACCAGGGCCAGATGGTTATAACAGTGAATTTTTTCATTCATGCTGGGAGATTATCAGGGAGGAGGTTATCCAATTACTTCACCATTTCCATCAATTTGGGCTCACTGGTAATGCTGTGGGAGCCACCTTTGTTGCACTACATCCCAAGAAGAGTTGTGTAGAAAGAATCACGGATTTCAGATCTATTAGTCTTGCTAGTAGCACATACAAGGTGATAGCACGTGTTCTTGCTAGCAGGGCCAAAAGGTCATGAATTACATAATCAGCCTTGAGCAGCATACTTTCATTAAGGGAAGAAATATCATGGATGAAGTAGTGAGCACTCATAAAATTCTACACCTATGTTATCAGAGCAGTGAACTGCATATTGTCCTCAAGCTTGATTTCGAGAAGGCTTTCAAAAGTGTCTTGGGGATACATTAAACATATGATGCAACAATTGCATGGCTTGGTCACTTTCTTGTCCAAGAAAACTACACTTTTTCGGGTGGTGTGGAATGAGGGGAAGATTGGCCACGAGAGATCTTCTTCAAAGAAGGGGAATGCAAATCCGCTCTACTCTGTCTTTTGTGTCAAGTTGAGCCTGAATCAGTAAATTATGTATTAATCCACTGTTCATTCAGTTGGAATCTATGGTTGTCTCTTCTCAGCCTCTTTGTGATTGACTTTGTTATGCCACAAGATTTGATTAGTATTACCTCACTTATAAACTCATTGGGCTTGGGGAGGAAGGGGAGGATTATGTTCCAGTGTTGTGTTGGGTTCATTCCATGGCTCCTTTGGAAGGAAAGGAATCAAAAAATATTTCAAGGACAAGGAAAGCCCTGGAGGACTATTACTTTCTCCACACTACACTCAATTATAGGATGGCTCAAGGTGCAAAAGCGCTTCCGAGGCTTGGAAGCAAGTGATATATGGAGATCATGGGTTGAGCATGCTTGTGATGCAAGACCAGTCAGACCAGCAATCCAATAGTGGCTTCCTCCACCTGATTCGTCTTATAAGTTAAATTTTGATGGCTCTTCCCTAGGTAATCCGGGTCCTACTGGTATTGGGGGTCTAATTAGAGATTTTAGGGGAGAAGTTGTACTCACATATTCTAGCCCAATCGGTATACAGGATTCCATTACTGCTGAAGCACTCAGTCTCTTACAGGGTCTAAAATGTTTTGCTAGTCAGGATCTTCCTGCTAACCTGCATGTAGAAGGGGACATAAAAGTGATTATTTCATGGGGTTGGAGTGTCTAAACCACTGTGGAGATTCTGGTGTCTCTGTAATGAGCTCTCTACCTTGACTTCTTTTGTATCTTCTTGGTCCCATGTATTAAGGAGTGTTAAATTATTTCATGGGGTGTTGGAGTGTCTAAACCACCGTGGAGATTCTGGTGTCTCTGTAATGAGCTCTCTACCTTGACTTCTTTTGTATCTTCTTGGTCCCATGTATTAAGGAGTGCTAACAGCCGTGCCGATTCTCTTGCCAAACAAGGGGTGCACCTTCAACATCTTCTTGTTGAGAGTGCACCTTGAGTTGCTTTTGTATTAACCCTAAGGGGTTCATTTTTTTTGTAAATACTTAATATCAATGAAACACAACTTTCAAAAAAAAAAAGATTTTGATTACGTCAATCATGAACAAATGCAAGCATTGGGCCAAGGCTTGTTTATTGTCCTGATGAATGTGTTTGTGTGTGCAGGAGGCAGAATTGGCAACTCTGGAAGCCAAGTCTAGGAGAGCTAAAGCTGGAAATGTATGGGTTTTGTTATTGAAGTACTATTTCCTATGTTGATTTACTATTTGATTAATTTTGGGCTGGTAAAATGATAGGATTATGTTATGATTGACTGCATTTTGTTGTCTCATTTTTTTCCCAATGGTCACAAATTTAAGATGGAGTTTTATTCTTAATATGCAAGGCATTATAATCTAAATTGATGCATTACAATTTGATTACGATATTATTTCAAACTAAAACTTTGCAACAGCTTTTGACTAATGGGTAAGTGCTGCCTTTTGTAGGTATATAGTGCTCTAGGGTTTCAGGTCTGCTGCAATTGCTGCTGCAGCCAATTACAGAAGGACGCAAAATTCACCACATGTCCCTCACATGAGTAACTCCAAAAGGGAAGTGAAGTGGTGAGTTTCTTGGTCAGGTGAAGGACACATGGTAAATGAACCACATGTTCCTCTGTAATTGGCTACAACAGCAAATTGCTAAGCAGCCACAATAGCAGTTCTCAACTCATGGTCTAGTACCTTTCTCTTTTACTTATAATTGTAGTATATTTTCTCTTGTTGACAAAGCATTTACGTAGACTTGTTTCGTTTAAGCTGTTTTTTAAGAGAGAAATTTTTTTATATTTAATTTTAAAAGAAGTCGTAAGCAGTATAATAGCTTCTTGAGCAATTTTTAATTGAGCAACTCTGTTGGGGGTTTGTTTTGCGATTCAAGGGGTAAGATCCTGTTATTATTCATGGGTCCTGTGGGGGAATGTGGAGGCATCGTAGGTTGAGATTTTTTTTTTTTTGAAAGTTGAGATTTTTATTATTGTGGCCCAAATAGGCGAAAGATTACAACAACAAACAAACAACAAACACAAAAATGGTTACATGAAGCTAGGGGGTGACAACAACAATATGTTGCTCAACAGTCCCTTGCTTAGCCAACTCATCAGCCCTACCATTGGCACTTCTTAATACATGCATCCAACTAGTGACAATAAATGAAAGGTTTCTAATTTCATCAATGATACAACGCATTCGCCAAGGAGGCCTGAGATCATGCTTGCACCATTGAATCAAAACTTGAGAGTCGCCTTCAACATGCAATGGACCAACAAAATGATACTTGAGAAAACATTTGAGTCCATGGAGTAGACTTTGAGCTTCTGCAATCGTAGATTCACTAATACCAAGTGGTCCAGAATATGTGAGTAATATATCTCCAGTTGAATTCCTGATTAGGCCCCCCACTCCAGCTAGACCCGGGTTTCCAAAAGATGACCCATCAAAGTTTAACTTGTAGGAGTTTGGGGGTGGAAAGTACATACAGCTAGATTGCAGGGGATTTCTGCAGACGAATATTATGTGAAGAAGTTGATGAGGCTTTTAACTAAAGGCTCGAGGAATTTCTTGAAAAGGTCCTAGACGAGTTCGGGGAAGTTTTGAAGATGAATGACGAAAGGTTACAGGAAATAAAAGAAAAGGCTCCGAGGCTCTGAGCCTCAAGTGCTACCAGCTTACCTCATACATAAACATCATCTACTGGAATGTAAGAGGTCTTGGCTCACAGGCGAAGAGAGCCATTGTAAGGGAAACACTTAAGAGAAATAAGGCGACAGTTGCTTCGATACAGGAGACTAAAATAGAAAGCACTACACAAGCACTAGTTAGGGACTTACAGAATGTGAGAAGGCCAGGCTGGGTCTCGATGGATGCTAATGGCACGTCAGGAGGGATACTAATTATGTGGGACAGCAGAGAATTAGAAATGGTGCAAGTTGAGACAGGATAATACACCTTGGCAATGCAATTCAAATTTGTAAATAATGGAACATACTGGGCAGTTATGGCAGTATACGGGCCAACAACCAATGTCCAAAGGCAGGGACTTTGGGAGGAATTATCAGCTATGATCAGTGCATGGTCAATGCCACGGGTAATTGGGGGAGATTTTAACACGGTCCGATACAGCCAAGAAAAAAGTGGAGGGAGAGCAACCATAACATCAGCAAGGAGAGAATTCAACTTATGGTTTGGGCATAAGAAGGATTAAACATATCAATTCTGCTTTAATGAGTAAGTGGATATGGAAATTGAATTCAGATGAGGATGTGGCCTGGAAAAGAATTGTGAGGGCCAAATTTGGGAGAGGAAATTTACATTGGTGGCTTGAAGGTAGGGGGGCTAGGGGTTTTTCTCCTAACTGGAGAAGAATCATTAAACTCCTTCCCTCTTTCCGCCAAATTATTTTCTTTCATCCTGGTAATGGGAATAAGACACACTTTTGGACTGATTCATGGTTAGGTGACAACCCTTTGGCTGAGAAATACCCCAGGTTATTTCTTCTTGCAAGGAATCAACAGTGCCTCATATTTGATATTGCTCCATCGGGTCAACTCAATACTCTTAATTGGGAATCCCTACTTAGAAGATCATTGAATGATGATGAAACTATTGACATCTCGCATCTAATGGGGGAGCTCAATAGTGTTTGCCTTAATAGGGAGGATGAGGACAAGTTATTGTGGAGACCTGAGCCGAAGGGTATATACACAGTAAGATCTGCTTATCTTACTTTTGCCAATAGCAATTTGAGCAATCATCCGGCGGCCATTGTTTGGTCTCTATCGTGCCCAAAAAAACAATATTTTTTCAATTGGTGTGCCATGAGGGGAAGATTGCCCACCAGAGATCTACTTCAGAGGAGAGGAATGCACATTAATTCAGGTCTTTGTCCTTTGTGCCAAGTTGTACCTGAGACAGTGGACCATGTTCTGATCCACTGCTCATATAATTGGAAGGTTTGGATGTTGATTCTCAGCTTATTTGGGTCTGAAATTGTTATACCACATGGTTTGATTAGAATTATATCAATGACAAGCTCACTGGGACTGAAGAATAAAGGAAGGCTAATGTTCAAGTGTTGTGTAGGCTTTATTCCCTGGTTCCTTTGGAAAGAAAGGAATAGGAGGATTTTTCATGGGCAAGAACAACATTGGAGACATGTGGCCTATTCTACTCTACACACTATTGTGGGATGGCTCAAGCTTTAAAGCTGTTTTCAGGTAGATGCTAGTACCATTTGGAAGTCATGGGCCGAGCATGCATGTCTTGGCACTTCTAATCGATCAACAAATCAAGTTTGGCAGCCTCCTCCATACTCCACTTACAAGTTAAATTTTGATGGATCCTCACTCGGTAATCCTGGCCCTGCTGGCATTGGGGGAATAATCAGAGATTCTTCGGGTGAAGTTATTCTTACTTATTTTGGGCCAATTGGAGTCAATGATTCAAATACCGCCGAAACACTTAGTCTCTTGCAAGGTCTTAAGTGCTTTGACGACTTGGGATTAGGATGCAATCTCAATGTGGAGGGGGATTCCAAGGTGGTTCTCTCTTGGGGTTCCGGTGAGTCAAAACCTCCATGGCGATTTCGCTTCCTTTTTAATGAACTTTGTGCATACACTAGCTTTGTATTTTCGTGGTCTCATGTGTTAAGATGTGCAAATAGTCACGTTGATTCTCTTGCTAAGCAAGGGGTGCATCAACAAACTCTTGTTGTGTCACCCTAAGCTTCTTATGTATCTGCTGCCCAGATTGGGCTCATACTTTGTAACTCTTTCAAAATATCAATGAAAAACAATTTTCAAAAAAAAAAAATAAACGACATATCTTTAGTTGAACCAGCCCTCTCTGGTGGGTCATATACATGGACAAATGGGAGGAATGCTCCAATCTTGGCCAAGCTAGACAGATTTCTGGTTACACAGGATTGGATGGATCTCTTCCCAAGTGCAGCAAGTAAACTATTACCATGGCCAACATCTGATCAGCTAAAGGGTAATAAATTGCATTTTGATGTTATTTGAATTGGCTTCATGATTGAAAATTAAATGGTCCAAGTCAGCTATATATGGTTTCTCTATTGATAATGAAGTGATGAATGACATGGCACAATTGTTAGGGTGTAAAATTGGATCTCTGCCATCAACCTACCTAGGTCTGCCACTCTTCACGGGTAGGGCAAAAAAGAACTTATGGGATCCGGTCATTGAAAAACTGAATCTCAGATTGAACAGTTGGCAAGGGAAGATGCTCACAAAAGCGGGCATGCTCACTCTAATTAAATCCTGCCTATTAGGAATACCCACGTACTACCTATCATTTTTGCATTGCCCTATATCAGTGGCGAACAAAATGGAGAAAACAATGAGAAACTTCCTTTGGTTGGGTTCTTCTGAAAGTTCAAAAATGCATCTCATCAGTTGGGACGATGTTTGTCAGGCCAAAGAGGATGGGGGACTTGGAGTCAGGAAGTTAAGACATGAACGAAGCATTGCTGGTTAAGTGGCTTTGGAAATTAAATGTACATGGTGAGGTTACTTGGAGGAAACTAGTTACAATTACACTAGACAGTGGACCGAGAGATTGGTGGTTGGAAAACATAAGGCAAAGAAGAGTTTCTTCAACTTGGAAGAAAATCATTAAGTTGCTGCCCTTCTTTGCTCAGCATGTGTTTATTCAACCAGGTATTGGTAATAAAACCCGTTTTAGGGTGGATAAATGGACGGGCGAGACCACTCTAGCTGAAAAATATCCAAGATTGTTCCTCCTAGCTAGAAATCAGAATTGTCTCATCAGTGACATTACCCCTAGTGGGCAGCTGCAAGAAGTGGATTGGAGCTCATTGCTTAGAAGAAATCTCAATGATGATGAGGCTATTGAGGCATCCACATTGTTGGATGAACTGAGTATGATCTACTTGAAAAGAGATCAGGAAGATGAGATGATATGGAGACCCCACCCGTTGGGGTGTTATTCAGTTAGCACGGCCTATTACTACTTAACAAATCGTGGTAATCATCCCCATAAAGCTGCTAAAGCTTGGTCACTTTCATGCCTAAGGAAATAAGTTTTTTTTGGGTGGTGTTGTTTGAGGGGAAGGCTGCCTACTAGGGATACATTAATGAGAAGAGGAATTCAGCTTCAAGACGTAACCTGCCCTCTACGTAATTCAGAGAATGAATCACGTAGTCATCTTCTACTACATTGCCCATATAGCTGGAAGGTCTGGACAGTCTTCATGAACAAATTTGGGTTCGTCTTACCCATCCCTCGAGACCTCTGCAGCATTATTGAACTTATTGGGTCCCTGGGTCTTGGAGGCAATGGTAGGCTTATGTTCAGTTGCTGCTTGGGATACATCCTATGGCTGCTTTGGAAAGAAAGGAACAACAAAGTCTTCCAAAATAAAGCTATTCCTTGGACTGATCTATGTCACTGTATCTCTCACTAAATTATATATTGGCTTAAAAGGCAGAAAAACTTTAGAAACATTGAATGTGGTGCTATTTGGAACTCTTGGGCTATACATGCCATAGAAAAACGTGGGAAGTCGCCCGCAATCATTGCTTGGACACCTCCACCGATGAATGCTTACAAGTTGAACTTTGATGGATCATCATTTGGAAACCCGGGGTTGGCTAGTGTTGGAGGATTAATCAGAAATTCCTCTGGTGACATCTTGCTCACTTACTAATGTCCGATTGGTATCGTGGATTCCACAATTGCTGAAGCAAGAAGTCTACTCCAAGGCCTCAAGTGCTTCCTCAATTTCCATTTTATTGGACCACTTTGTGTTGAAGGCGACTCACAAGTACTAATCCAATGGTGTAGTAATAATTTAAAACCTCCTTGGAGGCTACGCTACATCATTGATGAAATTAGAGAATTATCTTTTATTGTAACTAGCTGGAACCATGTACTGAGAAATACAAATGGTAGGGCTGATGAATTTGCAAAAAAAAGGTGCCCATGAGCAACATGCTAATGTGTGGACCCCTTAATTAGATGTACTTGCTTTTCCTGTTTGTTGTACTCTTTGGGCTACAATAAATAAATCACAACTTTCAAAAAAAAAAAATCTTAGAGACCCCACCTGAACTTTGGGGAACCCCCCCTTTCAGGTTTGAGGCTTGCTGGCTGAAGGAAAAAGGTTTTTTGGAACTAGCCAAAGCCTGGTGGATGGAACTCCAAGAAACTCCATGTTTTAAATTCAATCAAAAGCTAAAGTTGCTGAGGCAAAAGATAAGGGAGTAGGCAAAAATCAGAAAAGTCGAATTTGAAAGAGAAAGAAGTCTTCTTTTAGATAAGATACAGATATACGACAAAAAAGAAGAACAAAATCAACCAGGAAAGAATATATTGGAAACAAATAGCAAGATATCGGTGGATCAAAGAGGGAGATGGAAACACAGTTTTTCCACTCCATTGCATCGGCTAACAAAAGAAGAAACAGAATCTCAGCTCTAAATGTTGAAAGAACTACTACTGAAGACAAAAATGAGATAACAAAAAGTTTCCTCAAATTCTATACTGAATTATATGAAGAAGAAAAGCCAATTCGGCCTTTCCCTGAAGGGCTCCCCCTAAAGAAGATTTCAGCAGAATCTCAAAGGAAATTACAGGATCCTTTCACAATGGAGGAAATTGAAAACGCCTTGAAATCGTAACCTCCAGATAAGGCTCCGGGGCCTGATGGTTTCACTAGTGAATTCTACAAGGAACGATGGGATTTCTTGAAAGATGAGGTACTGCACATTATTGATGACTTCTACGAGAATGGAATTACTACAAAGAGTATGGGTGCATCTTTTATTGCTTTGGTGGCTAAGAAAAAGGAAGCAAATTCAGCGGCTGAATTCAGACCTATCAGTCTTATATCTAGCCATTATACATTAATATCCAGGGTCTTTGCTACTAGACTTAGAGCTGCTCTCCCTGAAGTAATCAGCTACAATCAGTCAACTTTCGTGAAGGGAAGACAAATTCTAGACTCTCCCTTAATCTTACATGAGCTTTTTTTTTTGAACATTGTGATTTTATTGATTGTAGCCCAATGGGCTAAAAGATACAACAATTACAAGATACATGGATAGCTAGGTAGTCCAATGAAGTGGAAGTTAAGGAAATACTTCAACCCATGAAGGAGACTCATAACTTCGGCGATTGTGGATTCAGTGATACCAATAGGTCCAGAATATGTTAGCATGATATTACCATAGGAGTTCCTTATGAGTCCCCCTACACCCGCCTGACCCGGATTGCCATCAGAGGATCCATCAATATTTAATTTATAAAAGTTCAAAGGAGGAGGTGACCAAGCGATGATTCTAGGATGTTTCCCATCCCCCTCTCTGGCAATAGCACTCCAGTTACTCCAAATTACACCGCAATCAATATTTCTAAACAACTTTTGAGCTTTCAGCCAGTAGACAATCAGATGAGTGATACGGCTGCATACATCCTTCCAAGTAAAGGCTTGGTTTGAGAAAATTCTGCTATTCCTTTCCTTCCATATTAGCCATGGAATATAACTCAAGTAAGAGGCGAACATAAGTCTTCCCTTGGCACCGAGTCCCAAGGAGGCAGCAAGTGCGATAATACTACGCAAGTCATGAGGAATGGGGAAAATGAGTCCAAACCTTTCCATAAAAAAGGTCTAAAATTTTTAATTGAAGGGGCAATGTAGTAATAGATGGTCGATTGATTCAGTCTCAGTATTGCATAGTGGACAAGTAATATCTTGAAGCTGAATTCCCCTTTTCAACAAATGATCCCTTGTGGGCAACCTCTTTCTTAGGCAACACCACCCAAAGAATAACTGCATACATGAGCTTATAGACCACTACAAGAAAAAAGGAAAGAAAGGGGTAGTACTTAAGCTGGATTTTGAAAAGGCCTTTGATAAGTTTAACTAGAATTTTCTGGATGAGCTCATGAGGACAATGGAATTCCCTTCTCGTTGGAGAAAATGGATGAAAAGTTGTGTATCTTCGGCATGCTTCTCTATCCTCGTCAATGGGATAGTAAAAGGGTATTTCAAGAGCAGTAGGGGCCTGAGACAAAGGGATCCTCTATCTCCTCCTCTTTAATCTAATTGGTGAAACATTGAGAACTCTAATCTACAAGGGCCAACATGAAGCATGGGTGGAGGGCTTCAGCATCAATGCACAAACGAATATTCCAATTTTGCAGTTTGCAGATGATACAATCCTTCTAAGTGACATTATGGAGGAGCAAGCAGTAAATCTGAAAGCATTGCTGGAGCTGTTCAAATTAATGTCTGGACAGTCCATTAACTGGGAAAAGTCAGGCTTTGTGGGGTGAATTTCAATAGCAGCACACAAGAAAAAGTATCCAGATTTTTGGGATGCAAGGTAATGACCACACCATCCACTTATTTGGGCCTACCTCTCTGTTAGAGAAGAATTACAAACGACTTTTGGGAAGTGGTGATTGAGAAGTGCCAGAAAAGACTTGAAACATGGAAAGGTCAGTTCTTATCTCAAGCAGGTAGAGTCACATTGATAAAATCAGCCTTAGCTGGGATCCCAATCTACTATTTGTCATTGTTGCCTTGTCCAAGCAGTGTAGCTAATAAAATGGAAGCTATTCAAAGGAAATTTCTATGGTGTGGAGGTCAAAACAATTTCAAGTATCCGCTTGTAAAATGGGCAAAAGTGTGCAAGCCAAAAAATGAAGGCAGTTTAGGCATTAGAAAAATCAAAATAATGAATTTTGGCCTCTCAGCAAAATGGATATGGAGATACACACAAGAACCTCATGCTTTATGGAGGAAAGCTGTAGATGCCAAGTATGGGACGGATTCAATAAGCAAGATGCCTAAATACTGCCCGAATAGAGGCTCATGGTTGTGGAAAAGAATTTTGGCTGAGAGAAAGTAGTTGAAAGACATTTAAGATACCATGTCAGATGTGGTACTAAGAGCAGATTTTGGGAGGATGTTTGGATTGGGGAGAAAGCTTTAAAACTCTCCTTCCCTAACATCTACAACTTGTCCATGAAAAAAGGAGCCCTGATTGTGGACAATGAAAATCAAGATGACGGATCATGGGACCTACAATTACGAAGACACCTAAAGGATGATGAAGCTATAGAGGTGATTAGTCTGCTGCAGCTTCTAAGCTCCTCCTACTTGTCTACATGGGGACAGGATGAAACAGTCTGGATGCCTAATAAATCAGGGGTCTTCTCGGTGTCCTCTTATTATCAATTAATGAGCAATGCCACATACAACATTGCCAATTAGTCTAGTTAGAAAACTGCCAGCCCAAAGAAAGTTTAGCAAGTTATGTGTTAATAGTCAAAGGGTAGTTTAGTAATTTTACTAAACTTCAGTTAGTTATTATTTTTTTATTGTTTAGTTTACTTGTTCCTCAAGCCATGAATGACATCATTGTAATTTTGTATTTTCGGATTCTATTAATATATGTTTTAAGGTTGTAGGTCATGAAGACCTTACGACCTCTTTCTTTCCTTCTCTCTTCCCCTTCTTATCTCTGTACTTTTATCTCATTTTTTATCTTCCTTCACTAAATCTAACATGGTATCAGAGCGGCTCTGTATGTGACGACTCGTCACTTACAAAGGTCATGGGATCTTTTTCCTCGAAGCTCGTTGCACAAGTTAGAAGTTGTAGAAAGGTGTTGGATTATGGGCGATCCTTAAAGTTGGTCTTTTTTTATGTCTTCTTCTGCCATTATCCCTTGATAATGGCTTCTACTGCTGATTAAAGTGTTGTGCGTATGGGTTTACTCCTAAAGGGAGTTCTTTTGTTGCTGTTGGGTTTGTAGGAACCTGTATCTGCGACTGCAACTACTGCTGTTGGTAAAAAATTGAATTTTTACATTGCCTCAGGATTCATACCAAACAAAAAAAAAATGTCGTTGAGCTGCGAAAATCTGCCACTTCTAATCACATGTAGTTCTGAACGTGTTTCAGAGCTTCCAGGTACATAAAACTCATGTTTTTACATTGTCTCGAGAACTGTGTCAGAGGTTTTTTTCTAATTAGAAAGGATTTTCTGGTGTTTATGACCTCTAGCTCGTGCTGATACTGGCATTGCTACTGTTGACGTTATCTGTTGTGTGGTCGGAAGCGAAATATTCAATATTTCTCTTTCTTCTGCCATTGTCGAAAGGCTAAAGTTTTAATTTCATGTGTAAGTGCTAGATGCACAACCTACTGCCCTTAAAAAGGGTTTTCTCCTGCGGTGAGTAGTTGGACTCGTACTTCTGAGTCGTCAGACTCGTACTTCTGAGTCATTGGACTCGTACTGCTAAGTCGTTGGACTCGTACTGATGAATCGTTGGACTCGTATTGCTGAGTCGTTGGACTCGTACTGTTTAGTCGTTGAACTCGTATTGCTGAGTCGTTGGATTCGTACTGCTGAGTCGTTGGACTCGTATTGTTGGCATCACTGCCACAGTACTGCGTGGAAAGACTCAATTTTTACTGCCTTGGTAATTGTGCTAGACTGTTCTACTGCTCAATGAAGGTCTTCGTAGAAAGGAATTTGAGTATTTTCTCTCCAAGTTAGGCCTTCATGATATCTACGCTCTAGGTTGAGCGGGAGTGTTAATAGTTAAGGGTAGTTTAGTAAGTTTACTAAATGTCAGTTAGTTATTATTTGTTTATTGTTTGGTTTACTTGCTCCTCAAGCCATGAATGACATCATTATAATTTTGTATTTTCAGATTCTATTAATACATGCTTTAAGGTTGTAGGTCATGAAGACCTTACGACCTCTTTATCTCCTTCTCTCTTCCCCTTCTTCCTATCTCTGCACTTTTCTCTCATCTTTTATCTTCCTTCACTAAATCTAACAATATGGACAACAATCCAGTTAAAGATACTCACATGTGACCAATTGGTAAGAAGGGGACAGATCATCATTGACTCATTGTGCAAACTATGTGGACAGGTTGATGAAAATGCAAATCATCTACTGCTCCACTGCCCTTATAGCCAGAAAGTATGGAATGCCTTGCTTAGAAAATTTGGCACTCCATCCTACTTTCCTCAGAACATGAGACAACTAATGCAACAAGGACAGCACTGCCCTTTACCAAATACTGGAAAGGCACTGTGGACAGCTACACTAGCTGCAGTCCCATGGCATCTGTGGTTGGAGAGGAATAGCAGAACATTCAGAAATTGCAGCTCCTCCCTTGGAAGCATAATAGAAAAGGTAACTCAAAGTGCACTATTATGGGCAACGACTTTTAGAAAACTTCCCCTCCTACCCCAAGTGTTATTACGTCAATTCTGGTACAAAATAATATTCTTCAGCAATCCTCACCCCCCTAACATGTCAGAATGGGTTCCACCTCAGGAAGGATGGATAAAACTTAACTTTGATGACTCCTCGTGGGGTAATCCTGGGCTGGCAGGATTTGGAGGAGTATTAAGAACAAGCACTGGTCAAGTAATGAAGGTTTATTCTGGGCCAGCAGGTAGTTGCGCATCAAATGAGGCAGAAAGTAAATCTCTTCTTGAAGGAGTTAGATTACTTAAAAATGAAAGCAGGCCCCCAGTGGTGATTGAAGGTGATTCAACTCTAACAATAGCATGGGCCAAAGGAACTTGCTCCCCCCCTTGGCACCTCAAACCTTTGTTTATGAAATCAAGGATATTATGTTGGAGTGGCAGGTAACATGGTCTAAAGTTCTTAGGTCTGCTAACTCATTAGCAGACAATCTAGCAAAGCAAGGAGTAAGGAGGGCATCTACAATCACAGGCACAACTCTTCCTTTACCCTAGCTTGAATTATGTTGCTATGATGTACTATATGTAACCAATATAATATGATGTATGAAATTTTCTGAAATCAATAAAAGAAACTGTTGAACGTTCAAAACAAAAAAGAAACTGTTGAAAGTGAACCTCATCCAAATGCCTGATTGTAACAGATTTCCATTGTAATTTGCCTCGAGAGTTGCCTTTTGCTTTTAATAAAATGTACTTTTTCGAAAAGAATAATTTAAGTAAATGTGAAGCCTCGGTTGGTTTTTATAGGTCACTTGGTTTCATAGACATCTTGAGGCTAAAATCATGCCTACTTTAGCATAGGTAGGGGCAGTAAATGTTGCTGGAAATTGGTCCATTCCTTCTAGATTGTGGATTTTGGGGTGGGCATTGGTTGGGTTAAAGTATGTGGGTCAGGCTTTCTGAAACCCGTATCTGACCCATCCTTTGAATCGTAAAACTCACCCCCATTGAAAACCTGGTCGGGTTCCCCCTCTGCCTCTCTCCATTCCCGTCCTGCTCTACCTCGTCCATGTCTGGCCACCCTGTCCCCTTCATCTTCTCACACCTGTCCCCTTCACCAACTCTCATCCCCAACCTGTCCATCCTTTAATCGTTCCTTCCAGGTTAGCCTGTATTTTATAAAATTATGAAAGAATTATTACGGGGATTTCATCCTCCTGGTCAGGCTTTAGGAAACTTGAATAGATTTGAAACCCGACAGGGTTTTTTTACCTCACCTCATCCCCAACCTCTGGGCATTAAACCTCACCCGATCCCTGTATTTTTCTGGTCGGGTCGAGTCGGGTACCTGTGAAGGCAACTTGAATCCCAGCTCTTGAGCTGGTATATGGTTGCATTATTTTATTTGTACCTGGTAAAGCTTCTTTCGAAACAAAGTGTCTGTATTGTGTCTTGTGGAATTTGTGATTTGTTTTGTAGAAGGGTTTTATTTTATTTTTTTTTTATTTTTTTATTTTTTTATTTTTTTTCAGTAATTGTAAATGATTATGAATTGCTGAATTGCATCATTCTTCATGTTGCTATTGAGGTTCTTATGATTTTCTCTCATTTGAGAATTTAAGTTCTATGTAGCGTTTAAATTTTGAAATCGTTATGCAGACTCCAGCTGGGAATTCCTGGTTAGGTTCTTTGATTGCAACAGTTATTGGAAATCTTAAAATCAGCATCAGCAATGTTCATATTCGATATGAAGATGTTAGAAGGTAGGCATGCTAAATTTTCTTTGCGCTAATGCTTTGTATGAATATCTTTTACTCTTTTTTGTTTGGTAAATTGAATATGGTTTTGGTGGTTCTCTCAGTAATCCAGGACATCCTTTTTGTTGTGGAATCACTTTAGCAAAGCTTGCTGCTGTTACTATGGATGAACAGGGCAATGAAACTTTTGATACTAGTGGAGCTATAGATAAGCTGCGCAAGGTTTGCTGGAATACTAAATTTTAGTTTGGAACAGATCCTTTAGGTCATTGCTATTTCTTTGCTTTGGACTTTCTCTAACTTTGGTCTAGATTGAATCCATTGTTGTACTCTGAACTTGCTTTTTTCTTCAATAAAAGCCAGTCATAGTTTTTGAAGAAAATTTTTGAAACGAATCCTTTTGCAGTTGATTCTTTAGCCTGGTTATTTTTTCTTTTCTTTTTTTTTTTTTTGTTCTTTTGGCTTTTTTCTTGTTGTTCTTTTGGATTTTTTTTTCTTTATGCTTTCCTTGTTTGGTTTTATAACTTCCTGATATGATTTTTCCTTTTCATTCGTTGCGTCATATATTGACCATTTTCTGTGTTATATGTTTCTTGTGTCGTACATTTGACGAGTATTATGTGCTGGAAATAATCATATGTTTAACGTTCCATTTGTGTTTTGTCACTTTGTTATTTTGGCCCTTGTCCCCAATTGAACTTGGGGATAGCCTTTGAATTTGTTTCGTTACTTTTTAGAATATCATGAACAACTAATGAGGAAGATAATTTTTCGTTGATTTATATATAAATTCATGGTTTTCTTTCTCTTGTTTTTGTTCTTGTTCTCTGTTCTTTTTCGTTCTTGTTCTTGTTCTTTTTGATCTTCTTGTTCTTGTTCTTGTTTTTATTCTTCTTCTTTTTGAGAATAACCATTTGTTTCATGTGAACTTGCTTACAGCATTTTCTTTGAAATTGGTGAGTGTTTTATGTAGTAAGGGTAACATTTTTACAAAATCAGCATGCAAGAGGCTGACAACATCAACATCCTTCAAAGATAATTACTGAGTAAAATTACATTAATCATTCTAAGACAGCAAGAGGAAAGAATCATTATTTACTTTGGTTAGGCAGATAACTAATTCATTTCATGGCTTACTGCTCATTCTTCTCACTTTTTAATTCATCTTGCTTTAGTCATTGCAACTTCAGCGGCTTGCTGTATATCATGATTCTGGAACTCCCCCTTGGAAGCTGGAGAAAAAATGGGAAGATCTAACCCCTAATGAGTGGATAGAGGTTAGTATTGTCTCCATTTTTTTTTTGTGAGATTTAAGGCATTGCAGATCCATATCTCCTCAAATGATAAGCTTCCATATTTGCTTCTTAGTGCTTACTCCATGTAAATACTTGTTCCCCCCATTTGATAGTGTTTCTGTTTTTGTAGACTTTTGAAGATGGAATCAATGAACCAACCCCTCATCATGATTCAGTTTCTGGTTGGGCTCAAAACCGCAAATATTTAATCTCGCCAATCAATGGGTTATTGAAATACCATCGCCTTGGGAAGCAAGAAAGGAAAGACCCAAATCTCCCTTTTGAGAAGGCGTCT
This sequence comes from Aristolochia contorta, assembly GCA_022405105.1. NCBI lineage: Eukaryota > Viridiplantae > Streptophyta > Magnoliopsida > Piperales > Aristolochiaceae > Aristolochia > Aristolochia contorta. The sequence goes on along the minus strand of JAHZSQ010000045.1, from coordinate 114,598 downwards.
CTTACTCTGAGCGATGTTTCTTTGACTGCTTCCGAGGTTCTAAAAATCAGGCCTTCTAGTACTTTAGGTGGTCTAATTTACTTAATTTTTACTATTAATTTTTCTACATTGAATTATCTTGGTTAGGCTCAATACCAAGATGGCATAAAAGTTCTGGAGGTGTTTTCTAGATATAGGACACGTATTGAAGTTTCTCATCTTAGACCTGTGGTCCCTGTTTTGGAAGATCCTTGCATATGGTGGCGTTATGCTGCACAGGGTGGACTGCAGCAGAAGAAAATGTGGTAATCATCTAATGGATAAATAGTTTCATATTATTTTTTCTCCTTAATTGTATATTGAATAAAGTTTTCATCTTGCTTTTCATGCAATGAAGTTTATTCACCATTAACAGAAGTCCTTGCGTTTTGAGTTTGTCAAAATTAACTAAATTTGTTAGTAATCTGCAAGTGGTTTCTTTTGATCTTGGTATTCTGGACTTAGAATAATATTAGTTCTATCTCAATGTAAAACCAAAGTATATCTTGACATTCTGCACACGGGTGTTCAACTATTTTGTATCTCTCTTCTTCTGCTTAAATGTTCATTTGCTCCTATTTCAGCATTCGATTCTCGTGGGACAAAATTAGGCATCTATGTCAGCTTCGAAGACGTTATGTTCAACTGTATGCCAGTTCCCTTTGTCAATCTTATAAAGGAAATACAACTGAAATTCGGCAAATTGAGAAAGATTTAGATGCAAAAGTTATTCTGCTATGGAGGTTGGTCAGTTACTTCTTCATTGTTTGTCTCATTGAAAATTTTTTGTTGTGGTGTTCATTTAGCTTCTGTAGTTATCTTGGTCAGGTTGCTTGCGCATGCTAAGGTTGAAACGAAGGAAGCAGCTCAACAGAAGGTTAATCTGAAAAGGAGCTGGTGGTCTTTCCGATGGTTTGTTAGGACTGTAAACCTTTAATATATATTTTGTGAGGTCTTTTTTGTTGATTGCACCAGGATATTCCTTTAATTTTTTGGTTATGAAAACCTTTATTTATATTAAAAGTTGTTGTAAGAGTAATTAGAATGTCTTCTTTCCAATAGGCCGGCTTCCTCTGGTGATCTCTCCACATCAGATAAGGGTTCATTGGTACCAGAAGAGAAAGAGAGGCTCACTAAAGAAGAATGGGAAGCAATCAATAAGTTATTGAGCTACCAACCAGATGAGGACGTCTCTTTTATTCCAGGAAAGGACATGCAGAATATGATTCAGTTCCTAATGGAGGTCTCTATTGGTCAGGGTGCGGCAAGAATAATTAGTAGCAATGAGACAGAGATTGCCTGTGGTAGATTTGAACAGCTGCAGGTCTGCACCAAACTCTATTACAAGAGTGTCCATTATGATGTGTCACTAAGGTTTTATGGGTTATCTGCTCCTGAAGGTTCACTTGTTGAGGTTCGTTTGTTTCTTTTTTTTTCTATTGGGTTATCTGCTAATTGTTTTGCAAATTTTGTTGTTTTTATTGATTAATGAGATCATTTTTTCAGAGTGTTAGCAGTGAGAAAAAGGTTAATGCTTTAGTTGCTAGCTTTTTGTACTTACCTGTTGGGGAAAATGTGGATTGGCGGCTTTCAGCTACAATTGCTCCTTGCCATGTTACGGTACTTTCCACCTTTATCTTAAATTTAAATAATGTGGATTGCCTCTCATTATATCTTGGGCTAGTAATGCATGAGACGACCTACTCGGAGGCTAAGCCACCTATTTGATGAACTGTCAGGTCTCTGGTAAAACAAATGCATTGTATGGATAAAAGTGCCTAGGTTTGCCAATTCTTTGGCTGTTAAGCTTGCTAAGGAATGGCTTAGAGGACAAGCCTAGTGTTCGGGCCAACTCTACCCTCGCCTTAATTGTATTCATTCTGTGGAAGTTCTGAAATAAAGTTTTGCCACTTTCAAAAAAAAAAAAAAAACGTGGTGATAAGTATGAGCTTGTGGTTTTCATTTGACTAATTCTGTGTTTTATCTTATATCATAGATCAGGCCTACTCCGATGCTTGACCCCAAACTACCGTTCATTTTCTTAACAATATTCTTCTTGTTTCAGGAAACATTTGTTGGTGAAAATTTTCTGATCACTGCTTTTATGTTCGTTGTTTTATATTTTTGGTTATATGTTAGGTTTTGATGGAAAGCTACAATCGTTTTCTTGATTTTCTTAAGAGAAGTAATGCTGTTAGTCCTACTGTTGCGTGGGAGACTGCAGCAGCTTTGCAGGTGACATTTCTATTTCAAAGTTTAACCTTTTAGAGACTCTTTTTTTTTTGGCTCCTTTATTCTCATTCCCTTTGATACATAATTATGCTTCTTTTTTCAAAGATAAAAAGGAACTGATCTTATCATTCAATTCAGCACATGCCCGATAACATTTTTCAAAATTTTGTGGCTAGTAATTTTCTCTAATTTTTAGATCTATACTCATGTTTTTTCTTTGTTCCTACAAGAGCAGACAAAAATAGAAGAAGTTAGCCGCAGGGCTCAAGAACAGATTCAGATGGTTTTGGAGGAACAAAGCAGGTTTGCTAATTGATTTTTATTGTTACTCTTCTCTTATTAATATCTTTGGTTGGTGTAATTATTTCTACTTTTTCTGTGATACAGATTTGTGCTTGATGTCGATTTTGATGCGCCAAAAATAAGGGTTCCTATCAGGGCATCTGAATCCGTTACCAATCAAGGCTATTTCCTCCTGGATTTTGGTCATTTTACTGTCCATACCAAAGTAAGCTGGCGGTGTTCTTGTAATTTCTTGTGCCTTTTGCTATTAAAAGAAACTGCTTGCATATCTTCTTCCGTGCTTTTTCCTCTCTTTTTGTCTCTCTTTATTCCTCTCTCTCTCTGTATGTCTCTCTCTGTTTCTCTCTGTCTGTCTCTCTGTCTCTGTATCTGTGTGTCTGTGTCTCTGCTTATCTCTCTGTTTCACTCTCTCTCTCTCTCCGTCTCTGTGTTTCTCGCTCTGTCTCTCTCTGTCTCTCTCTGTCTCTCTCTCTGCCTCTGTCTCTGTCTCTCTCTCTCTCCGTCTCTCTGTTTTTCTGTTTCTCTGTCTCTGTCTCTCTCTGTCTCTCCCTCTGTCTCTGTCCCTCTGCCTCTTTCTCTCTCTCTCTCTCTCTCTCTCTCTCTCTCCCCCCTCTCTCTCCCTTCTTCTCCTCTGTAACTTGTCTCTTTATTCCTTGTATTCTTTTAATTGTATAAACAAATGCAGGAAGGTCAATGTGATGAACAAAGGCAGAGTCTGTATTACCGATTTTATATATCTGGAAGAGATATTGCTGCTTTTTACATGAATGGTGAGCCTGAGCATAACAGTTCGCTTTCTCCAGCTTCTATTGCTCAACCTTTCCATCCTTCAACTCTGTACAGTGAGGGTGATCATTTCTACTCTCTAATTGATAGGTGTGGCATGGTGGTAGTGGTTGATCAGGTAGGTTAATTTCCCATCTTCACAGAAGCTTTAACTACCTTTTAGCCGTTTTTGTAGCTGGCTGCTCTGAAGCTCACCCATAAGTCTATCTTGTTTGAAGATTAAAATACCTCATCCAAGGTTTCCATCAACACGGGTTTCCGTTCAAGTGCCTAGTCTTGGGATACATTTTTCGCCCCAAAGATATTCCAGACTCATGGAGTTGCTAAATATACTTTATAGCACAATGGAAAGTGGCCATGATTCATCCATTGAGTATCTGCATACTTCTGTGTTATCCCAGCACTCAGCTGATCTTGCAACTAATGCTAGAATTCTTGTTTGGAGGGTATGTTACATCCTAAAGCAGTCTTTTCTTAGTTTTTAATAGAAACTAAATAGTTTTTTGTTATTGTACAAGGGAATTGGCAACTCCATAGCTGAGTGGAAGCCATGTTTCCTTATCCTGTCTGGATTATACCTATATGTTTTGGATTCCGAAGTTTCCCAGAGCTATCAGCGATGTGCAAGGTAAGTTTTCTCATACATCATCCGCTTGAGTTTTGCTTTCCTTCACCAGAATATATCTCATGATGAAATACGAAGAGAAGGTATACATGCTGGATCTGCAGTTTCCTATTGCGATCATATTTAGTTATTAATTTTTTTGTAGTGTCTCTATCACATACTTAGCTGGTTCAGTAGGTCTCTTGGCTTTCATCATCTAATCAACATTTTTGTGAATGTTTCAGTTTGTCGGGTCGACATGTTTTTGAAGTTCCTCCTGCTAGTGTGGGTGGGTCTTTGTTTTCTGTTGCTGTTTGCTTCAGGGGAGCAGATGTTCAGAAGGTAAAGGAGTACTGTTGCTTATGTATGGAAGTGCTATTACAATTCTTTTTGAGATTAAGTTTCAGACATGCTTTTATGTCCATAACCTCTTAGCCTGACTTGGACTTATACTTTTGTGGTATTTCTTAAATTTCAGGCTCTGGAATCATCTAATTCTTTGATTATGGAGTTTCAAGATGATGAAGAGAAAAATACCTGGCTGAAGGGACTTACCCAAGCAACATACAGAGCTTCTGTATTACATCTTTTCATTCTATTATATAATTTTATGATAGTTATTAATGTATTTTTTTTTTCTGAATAGCATTATTTTTGTTGATACCAGTAAAGAATGCAAGTTGTTTCACAGCTCTTAGCTAGGAATCCTTGGAAGGAAATTTAAAAATACGAGCTTTATGTTACTTGGGGCAGGGTAGTTCCATAGGTTGTGGTCTCTCTCTGGACTCGTCATGCTAGTCTGTCAACCTCAGAGTTGGCAGAGCACGTCCACATTATCTGCAGTCCGGTGGAGATACCTAAAATCTCATCACAGATGTGTTTTAGCTTCCCTGGAGGAGGGCCTCCATTACCCCATGCAATAGGTTGTGCAGAATCTCCTTGGACCTGTAGAGGACCAGCAAATTGCTCGGAAAATATCGGGATTCCAGAAAACAGTGCTTTCGACTAGCCTCATTAGATGTTGAACGTGAGCATAGTTCAGTGGTCACATGGGGGTTTTCTAGTGGGAGGTCTTGGGTTCGAGTCTCCTTAGGGGCCTGGGAAAAATCAAAACTTTCATAAAAAAATTTCCTCCAGGGCCAGAGTAAAAGAGAAGGGTCGGAACGGAGCAATTTCTTAAGCTCCCGACATATTCTGCGAGATAGGCATCAAATAATATGCTAGCTTGGGAACTTCATCTTTAGCTAGCTAAGTAAAGGCATATTCCCTTTCATCACTGCAGCTCTGTCCTTTCATTGTCAATGAGCAAAGAGATATTTTAACTGAACAGCTGACTCTGGGAAGCCGTCTGTTTTTAATATCCACAGAGTTACAAGCACTACTGACTAGTGAAGGCAAACTTTATTTTTCTTCTTGTCCTTCTGATGAGGATTCTTAATTTTGCACGTTTGTGTTTCTTGCAGACTCCTCTCTCTATTGATGTGCTTGAAGGATTAAGTGGCGATATATCGGAGTATGGTGGCACACGAATTGGTTCTTCTGAGGTAGCAGAATTTGTACTTAATGGTGAACTTATCGAGACAAAGCTTTTGATCTATGGAAAAGTATGTGAAACAAATGGATGCTGCCCATTATCTTCTATTCTGTCTGTTTTTCTGTATATTCTTGTGTATTCATCGATTATTGGAGGCACTTTTTGTTTTTACACTGTTCATGTGTAACCTTGAAGGTGGAACCGGAAAAGCATGAGTCACTTGAAGAAACACTGATTTTGGAACTTCTTGCCGGGGGGACAAAGGTGCTGTTTCACTGTAGTAGTAGAAATTTGTTCCTTTTCTCAATTTGCTGTCTCGCTCTTTTTTCATCTTGAGAATAATTATACTTAGAACTGCAGGAAAACAATATGGGTGACACAAGGAAATTCGTGATGTTGGGGGTGGGATGAGGGTACCTTTGTTAATGTTTGACTTTGAGGTTCTGTATTTCTCAATCGGTTAAAGAGACTGGTTACTTGGCTTATTTGGGTGTGCTTTTAGCCTTTTGAAAGTAACAAAAGTGTAGACACTTTGAAGGATCTTGTGAGGGTTGGGTGGTGGGGGGATAGTGTGTTTCACTTGTGTACAACTTTTTGGAAATCATCTTGTTTGCGTAGAGGATAACTTACTGGTTTGTTCCCTTTCATCAGAAATTTTTGACATGACTAAATGTAGTTTACTTTTTTTTTTTTTTTTTTTTGTATAGGTTAATGTTGCTCGCTTGGGAGGTGACTTGACTGCCAAGATGAAGCTGCATTCTTTAAAAATTAAAGATGACCTTCAAGGTCAAAATGCTACATGTGAACAGTATTTGGCTTGTTCAGTAATGACAGATGAAAGTTTTTATTCTTCTCCCTGTTTGGATTTGAAAAATGTGCCTAAGTTACATATGGAAGAAGATGATAATTTCAAGGATGCCTTGTCAGACTTCATGTCTAATGCTGATCAGACTATTTATTTAGCAAATCCTGATATGCCTGTTAAGCTGGTCCCAGCAGAATATAGTGGATCTGCTTCTGTTGAGGAAACTTGCAATATTTCTGACCGAGAGTTGGGGAAGGGAAAGAGTATAATCTGTGAAGAATTCTATGAAGCATGTGATGATGATACATCTGATTTCATTGCTCTGTCCTTTATGACACGATGTCCTGATTCTCCTCTGTATGATGGTACTGATGTACAGGTGAAGAAAACCAAGTATTAAGCTTGTTATTGTTTTTTATAATTTGAAAAGAACATCTGTTTTTATTAATAGCATCATCATTGTTATTAGTAGTATCACCATTATTACTTTTATTTCTGTTGTTGCTATCATTACTTAGGTTCCTTCCTGACTTGCTTACTGTGCTATTTGCTCCTGATATTTGCAGATGAGCATCCGGATGACCAAGTTAGAATTTTTTTTCAACAGGCCCACTCTTGTTGCTTTAATTGATTTTGGGTTTGATCTAAGTCTTGCAACTTCAGGATCAGCTAATTCTTCTCAGCATGATGGTGTTATAAACAACCAGGAGAGAGGAAATACTGACGAATGTCGACATGCATATGTGACGGGTCTTCTAGGCTATGGCAAAGAACGCGTAGTTTTTGGTTTAAATATGGATGTGGATAGTGTTTGTGTATTTCTCAATAAGGAGGATGGCTCTCAGCTTGCTATGCTTGTTCAAGAAAAATTTCTGTTGAATTTGAAAGTACATAACTCAAAGAATCTTTTGATTAACATGTTCCTTTTTGTTTGCTGAAATAGCATAATTTCGTTGTTTATCTTTCTTTCATTTGCTTTGCAGGTTCATCCGAGCTCTCTCTCTATTGAAGGAAGCTTAGGAAACCTTAGGTTGTGTGACATGTCACTAGGGAAAGACCATCCTTGGGGTTGGCTCTGTGATATACGCAACCAGGGTGTTGAGTCTCTAATCAAGGTTTGTTCTCGTATTATATTTTTTGAATATGATGAGAATTTTCAAGTGTTTTTTTATTTTATTTTTGTAGATCTTTAACTAATTACAATTTTATCTTATAGGTTTTTCATAGTATAGTTACAGAGATGCATTTTAGTTTTGGAATCTGTAGTTTCTCTTAGGGTGTATTTGGCTATGCCTCGTGGAAGACCCTCAGGGTGGACTCTTTGGAAGAGCCTTTTACATTCCAAAGAGTGTTGGCAAACATGCTGTAGAGGTGCTCCTTCTGAGATTAGTGGAAAGCCTCAAGCTTCTTTGACAACAGTGTCCTTTCATGAAACCTAGTTTCTCACTTGTGAGGTTGTCAATACACTGAACCAGAGAGCAAAGTGCCATTATCAGGTCCGAGCCATGAGCCGACAACAGAGGTCAATTGTTATGTTTGGTTTTTATTCCCACTTTACAGTACCATGTGTCGATAGTGACATTGTGGCAGAACGACGAGCAAGTGAGAAATTCACCACTGCCAATCATAACCATGAAAGTTTGGTTGGGTTTGACACGAGTCCGAGGGACTAGACAATTTTGCTACAAATAAAATTATTCCTCTTCTCGCTATCAATCAGAATGACCACCTCCGTTGCTGCCACCTTTTCCAAAAGTTTCATAGTAGGTGCACTTGTGCCTGTAAGAGACATCGTTTGGAGCGCAATAGTGACAAGTCCAACAAATCCGCACCCCCTAGTTCACTCTCTATGGGCCCTTCATCCTCAGCCTCTTTCCTCTACCTGTAATTGGAGTCTGCGGCAGCGATGTCATGACGTGAATTTTTTTGAGAATAGTGAAGACTTTTAATAAATCTCAAGACAATACATAGAGTAGCATATAGTACATGGGTTACAACATCTTTTGTTTTCCCATTACATATACACTTGTAACTAAGGAAGTGGAAAAGTTGTCCCTGTCACTATGAACATTCTGGATGTCCCTTGTTTGGCTAGTTGGTCAGCAACAGAGTTTGCTGACTTAGTACCTTTGACCAGTTGATCTGCCATCCTTAAATAGTGTGTTGTAGTTCATCAAAGTAACTTTTGGAGTGCCATGGTGTGGGTGTGTGTGTGGTGGGGTGGGGTTGGGGGGGTTGTTCTTCTTTTGCCCACCTAATTGATAAGTCCAAGTCGTGAAGCCGAGCATAGCTCAGTGGTAACACCGAGGGGTGTGTTGCGGGAGGTCTCGAGTTCGAGCCTCTCAGACTGCAAAGTATTAGGCTAGTGTAGCCACCGTATTAATAACACATGTAATGGAATCAATTTCTTCAAAAAAAAAAAAAAATTGATAAGTCCAAGTCTCTTCGATGAGGGGTTGCTTGTCACCATCCTTGTACAGTCTGATGCTTTAGAAAGGGCTCTTGTTTCTGCCTCATTGGAGGTACAATAGGCGGCTGGTCCAGAAAAAGGCTAATATAATTTTTTATTTGAAATCATTGAAGGCTAGTATAATTTGACCCTTGCAGTCCCTGAAGACCCCACCAACACCAGCTTGGCCAGGGTTTCGCTAACAAATGTTCCCACTAAAGTCTTCTCGGATTAGCCGGTGATGTGGTTGGCCAATTTATCAAACTCCACAATATATGCCCGGACCGCATATGTTTGCTTTTGTTTCAACAGAGCTCACATGAAGTTCATGAAGGTTGTTGGCCCAAATTTGGTGTAAAACAGATTCATGAATTTCTCCTATGACAAATACCCGTACTTTTTCCACACATTGTGAAACCAGTGTCAGGCTTCCCCATCTGAGTAAAAACCCGCCAAAGCCACTCCTTCGTCCTGCGGTGTATGGTTATACTGGAGTAATTGTTCAACTTCATTGTCCCATAGAGTGAGGTTCTTATACACAATATATTTAGGGCATTTCAGCTGCATAACTTTAATAGACATAAGGTCTTTCCAAACTAGGGGGATTGTTGAAAGGCTCTTGCCTGATTGAAATTGTGACTTGCAGGCAGGGAGTTGTTTATAAACATCCAAATTTGCTTTATATTCCTTGAGTTATTTCCATGTTTTTCTTGTTGCCTGGTATTAGTTTCTCATTTTTGATAATTCAACTGCAGTAACATTCTGGTTTGGTGTCCAGTTTACATTTCAGTCTTACAGCATCGATGATGATGACTACGAAGGGCATGATTACAGCTTGTATGGTCGACTCTCTGCAGTGCGCATTGTTTTCCTCTACAAATTTGTTCAAGAGGTAATTCTGGCACTTTAAATTTGATTTTGTTAGTTGTTGGAGAATTTCATGGAAGAATGGAAAATGATTACGAGACACTACCAGGGGAATAAGTGAGGAGGATTCAGATAAACCATATACATATGGAGATTGATGGCAGGTCTAGATGTAGTCCATATCTCCATTGAGCAAATTTGTTTTGTGAAGGTACTATGGGTTACGTTTCTAACATTGAAACATTAAAAAAAAAAATTTTCTAACATTGAAGCTTTTTTACCTTTTAAAGGTCATTTCTGGCCAGAAAGTTGACAATCATATTTAAAAATCATATAGGTTAGGCTCTTTTGTGCAACTAAGTAGCATTTTCCCAGCTTATTACTTCTTTATCTTGGACTTCTTTTCTTCTCCATGTATCCAAACAAGTGTTTTAGAGTTGAGTCCTAGAAAGCAAGGAGAAAGATATCCACTTTTTTTTTTTTTGGAAAAGGGAATGACTATTAACTTATAAAGGCAGATTCACTTATATAGCTCGACTGTTTGTTCATCTAAAATTCATTTTGCTGACATCTGCTCTCTTTTTATCCCCTTGAGGTCAGTGTGGTTGCATATAGTGAGGCCTTAGAAAGGAGATGTTGGAGGCTTCCAAGAAGAAGAATAGCTAGGTTTTTTTACCAAAAGTGGTAATTTATTTGAAGGCAAGAAAGCCAGAGAGGGGAGGTTGGAGGTTGCTTCAAGACTAAATGGATGGAGTTTCCAACAGCTAGGGGAAAAATGTTTATCTCCCTAATGCTATGAAATGCTTTGATTCTTTTATTTAAGAAGGTGCTCTTACTAGGGAGTTAAGATGACTAAATTCAGGATATCTTCTCTTATTTTGACATCAATTGGACCGACATTCCTTGTGATTGGCTGATCACTATGCTCAGCTAGGCATTCTTACTCATGTGTTTTGACTTAGTTTTCTTGAGCTTTAGAGGGTATCTGGCTTGATTATCTTTTTAATGGAATTTTGCCATTTCCCAAAGAAAAAATGTAGCTATGAATTACTTTTTATATCATGAAGTTAGGAATACTAGGAGGAATAGAAGCTGAGGTTTCATGTAGAAATAGGAAATTTCTCCTTTAACATCTATGTGGGATCTAAATTTTCTGTGAGGATAGGTTATCCTTTGAGGAGTTACATTGTGCCAAAGGAGCAAAGCTCATCAATAGTATCTCACTCAAATGGTCCTGGATGACACCATTTCCTATTGGACATGACCATTTATTGATGGAACACCAATGGGTTTTGATCATGAGTTGAAACTGTGGATGAGGTTGTGAAGCTGAGCTTAGCTCAGTGGTAACATTGAGTGTTGTGTAACGGGAGGTCTTGAGTTCGAGTCTCTTGGAGTACGAAAAATTGGAGTATGTAAAAATTGAAATGATCAATCTCTTCAAAAAAAAAAAAGAAAAAAATATGGAGCAGGTCCTGCTTATCCTGTGCTGGCCAACTCAATTGCCTAGGGACTGGCTGGATTGTAGGGGGTTTTGGATGTCTCGTTTCCATTTTTGCTAAAAGACAACCGGTTTGACATGTGGTCCTCCTCGTGGTTGATATAATTTTTTTTTTTTTTTTGAAAGTTGTGATTTTTTTAACTTGCCCCTAGAGAGACTTGAACTAAAGACCTCCAATTACAAACCCCCCATGTGACCTCTGAGCTATGCTCTATTTCAATAGTTAGTCAGAATGAGTATTCTGGCTGGTATTTATGAACTTATTCTACTACAGAGGTCTAATTGGGGAAAGATCTAGCTGTAAACTTATGATGATAGCCTGGTGGCTCCAGTGGGTCTGGTACCTTGAGTTTATCTAGGCCTTTTCCTATTTGTGTGAAACCATCTGGGTGTGATTGCTATCGTGATTGGCATCTTCGAAGGGGTGGTTGATGTTGAGTTTATCTAGACTTTGTTTTGTTTTCCTTTGATAGAGAATTTATTCAGAAGTCATTGGAGACTAATTGCTTCTCCTCGGCTAGGGTTCCTTTTGAAATATCGCGGGTCTATTGAATGGAGTAAGTTAAGGATTACTCTTGTGTCTTAATTAGGAGACTTATTTTTGTTTGTAACAAAGAATTTATTCCGAAGTCATTAGAGACCGATTGCTTTTCCTTCACTAGGTTTCCTTATGAAACATCCTGGAATCCTTGTATCGCTGAATCATGATAATCTTTTATGGACTTTGATGATTTTATTTTCTTTCTTGTGTTTTAATTTCCATCAAAATTATACTTTCTTATAATTTTTTTCTTGTTAAAATTAATCTCTCATTAAATTTTTTCCTGTTGGAATAACTCTCTATGATTTTGTTTCCTGCTGGAAATAACCTGTATATGGGGTTTGCAGATAATGGCATACTTTATGGAACTTGCTACTCCCCACACTGAAGACGTGATTAAGTTTGTTGATAAAGTTGGGGGCTTTGAATGGCTGATTCAGGGATATGAGATAGAAGGAGCCTCCGCGTTAGAGTTAGACCTATATCTGGAGACACCCACTATAATTGTTCCCCGTAATTCTAAGAGCAAAGAGTTAGTTTTTCTTTCTGCACTTGTAATTCCTATGATTTTTTGTTGGGTTAATTATTTGCTCATTCTCCTTTCTCTGGGTATTGCTACCTTATTGGTGATAATCGCTTGTGTTGCAGTTTCATGCAACTTGACCTAGGCCAGCTATATGTAAAGAACAGTGTTAGTTGGCATGGTTGCCCAGAAACGGACCCTTCTGCTGTTCATCTTGATGTTCTACATGCAGAGGTAACTGATGCTTTTTCTTTGTTTCTTCCTGGGACTTTCAGATAACTGATATATCCTGCATGTGCACTTGCAGATGCATGGCATTAACATGGCAGTGGGAATAAATGGCATTCTTGGTAAGCCCATGATACAGGAGGCACAAGGATTTCAAATAGAAGTACGCCGGAGCTTGAGGGATGTTTTTAGGAAAGTCCCAACATTTGCCTTAGAAGTGAAAGTAATAATTGTCCCTTTGCAAATCTTTGTCAGTTACAGTACTTTAATTTACTGGTCGAAGTTGTAGGTGTTCTAAAACGGTTTAACAGTAACTTCTATCTCTGCAGAGACAATAGATAACCAAAGTTGTTGTACGTTCAAGTATTAGTATCTGTGCTAGATATTTTATTCTGCTACAGTTTCATTCTATTGCTTATCTGACGGATGAATGAATCCTTTTCAAGTTCTTGAATTGTTGGCCAAATCTTTTGTGCAGGTTGGTTTATTGCATGGGGTGATGTCAGATAAGGAATACTGTGTTATCCTGGATTGCTTCTACATGAACTTAATTGAGGAACCCAGCCTTCCTCCAAGTTTTCGTGGCAACCCTTCTCAGTCTAGTGATTCAATACGCATGCTTGCTGATAAAGTTAATTTGCATAGTCAAATGTTCCTGCAACGCACTGTTTCATTGATGGCCGTTGAAGTTAACCATGCATTGCTTGAGTTGTGTCATGGCACTGGCGAGGAGTCTCCTCTTGCTCACTTGGCTGTAAGAGTTTCTATTATGGTCTAGTTAAAATCTTTTCCAATTTTTAGTCAGTGAATTTTTTGTTTTTCTTTTCTTTTCATTTCATTATTTGCTATTGAACATAAAGGTCTTGAAAGGAAATGCAAGTGCAAGTTGTAGTTTAGATTGGTGGAGATTTTTTGTCACCCGTATTGCATTTCATTCGTTTGACCATTGTTCTCTTTCTAGTTATGGTTATTTCCCCAAGGAAAAAAACAATTTTTTGTTTTCTCATTCAAACTGGTTATAAGGATATAAACAATTTTTTTTATTTTATTTCTTCATATACTTTTGGATCAGCTTACATCACAAAAGATCCTTCTCTAGTATTCCATTTTTATCTTGTTGGCTATTTTGGTGTGATTTGTATTTTTTTGATGATCGCTCATTTTTAAAACATTTCTCTTCTTCTCCTTCTGCTATCAATTATAAGGACATGAGCAACTTTGTTTTATTTTATTTTATTTTATTTGTTGATATTTTAGGGATTTTAATCAGATGCAACCATACAAAGATCTTCTTATAATATGCCTTAGTGGTCAAACATTCTGCAAAATTAGTAGAATTATTTCAGATTAATACAAGAATCATGTAGAGGCGTAAACTTTAGCAGAAGAGAAGAAGAGAGAGAGTGAGAGGGAGACAATGGAGAGAAGGTTTCATGCAACCCTAATTGCATTATTGTAGGTTGTTGTAACATGAAATTACAAGTATGCCACTGCGTGGTTTATTGAGCAAGAAATATAAAAGCAATCACTAACATGTGTGCTACTAAATTGAGAAGAACACATGAATGATTTGAAACACCTTGCAAAGCTTTCCAGGGGCCAATTAACATGAACACAGGTCTGGCACAATTCCTGAGGCAAGATAAAAAAATTAGTTTTTGATTAGCTGATGACGACAGAAACAAGAGAAACAAGAAAACCTCTACGCATCCTAGCCAAACCAGAATGTAATCAATTTCCACAGAAATTACACTCTGAATAGATGCTGATGTTTGCCTTAATGATGATGACATCAGCACAAAACAGTTAGAAACAACACACCTTCATGCTTTTAAAACTTTTATAGAAGCCTCTGATGCCCAGAAAACACTTTTTCACAAGCTTTGAGGAGCGAAAACAGGGTGGCACGATTACCAAGACAGTAAGAATTGAGTCTTTTCATGCAGCAGTATGGCAGCAAAGCTAGTAAAATGAGTCCAGTGACTCAGCAGTAGCAGAAAACCCTTTTTTAACGGCTGTAGGTTGTGCATCTTGGATTTGCACATGAGTTTAGACCACAACAAATTTCGTCAGCAGCAGCTACAATACGGTTCTAGAGATTCAACAACAATAAAATACCCTTTTTGAGGGCACAAAGATGTGCATCTAGCACTTAAACACTAGTACGACCCATAGAATACAACCACAGTAGGTAAAAGAAGAAGAAAAAGAGAGTTTTTTCTGATTGCCCAACAACAAAAATTTATTCCAGCCTTCAAACTTGTACAACGAAGTCTCGAGGAAGAGTAGTGAGAGAGAGAGAGAGTGAGAAGGAGACAATGGAGAAAGGGGTTGTGAAGTCTGTCTAAGGCTCACAATCCTAATAGTATTAATATAGGCTGCTGTAACATGAAATTATAAGTATGCCATTGTGTGGCTTATTGAGCAAGAAATTTTTTTTTTTTTGAAAGTTGTGATTTTATTGATTGTAGCCCAATGGGCTAAAAGATACAACAATTACAAGATACATGGATAGCTAGGTGGTCCGAACAACAAAATGCTGTTCATGGACCCCATTCTTAGCCAATTCATCAGCCCTACCATTGGCACTCTTTAATACATGAGTCCAACTAGTAACAAAATGAGCTAAGTTCTTTATCTCATCAATAATATGTCGAAGCCTCAAAGGAGGCTTTAAGTCCTTGCACCATTGAATTAGCACTTGGGAATCCCTCAACATGTAGTGGTCCAATGAAGGGGAAGTTAAGGAAATACTTCAACTCATGAAGGAGACTCATGGCTTCGGCGATTGTGGATTTAGTGATACCAATAGGCCCAGAATATGTAAGCATGATATCACCGTAGGAGTTCCTTATGAGTCCCCCTACACCCGCAAGACCCGAATTGCCAAAGGAGGATCCATCAAAATTTAATTTGTGAGAGTTCAAAGGAGGAGGTGACCAAGCGATGATTCTAGGATGTTTTCCATCCCCCTCTCTGGCAATAGCAGTCCAGTTACTCCAAATTACACCGCAATCAATATTTCTAAACAACTTTTGAGTTTGTAGCCAGTAGACAATCAGATGAGTGATACGGCTGCACACATCCTTCTAAGTAGAGGCATGGTTTGAGAAAATTTTGCTATTCCTTTCCTTCCATATTAGCCATGGAATATAACCCAAGCAAGAGGCGAACATAAGTCTTCCCTTGGCACCGAGTCCCATGGAGGCAGCAAGTGCAATAATACTACGCAAGTCATGAGGAATGGGGAGAATGAGTGTAAGTTGATCAACAGATTTGGACCAATTAATTTTTAATCCAGATGTTAACTCAAACAACATTAAAATACATTTAATGAGTCTAAGTTGATCAACAGAGCCCTTGCAGAAGAGAATGGTATCATCTACAAACTGTACAAGTGGAGCTTGGAAGCAGTCTTAATTAATAATAGGTTCTTGCCATCCTTCCTCCAGTGCCATTTGCAACATGTCTCAATCCTCGCCCGCAATGTTAAATAGCATAGGGGATAGAGGGTCACGTTGTCTGAGGCCTTTTGTAGGTTTAATGAACCCGTGAGCTCCTCAATTAATGAGGATGGAATACCGTGCTGATGATACACATGACGTAATCCATTTCCTCCATCTCCAACCAAAGCCCAACTGTTCAATGATTGAATTCAAGTAGTTCCAATAGACTTTATCGAAAGCGTTCTCAAAATCCAACTTCAAGACAACTCTTGGCTCCACCGACTGTTGACAATTATGTAGAATTTCATGCACATTCATTGCAGCATCAATAATTGTCCTCCCTTTGATAAAAGCATGCTGCTCTGGACTTATACTATGATTCATCACCTTTTGAAGTCTACCAGCCAATAACCTAACAACAATCTTATAGGTGTTGCATGCAAGACTGATAGGTCTAAAATCAGATATCTGCTCAACACAGTGCTTCTTGGGAACTAGTGCAATGAAGGTAGCTCCAAGGGACGTGCAAGTGAGGCCAAACTTAAGAAAATGCAGAATTTGCTGAATCATGTCATCTCTGATTACAGGCCAACAAGCATTGAAAAACTCCCCATTGTACCCATCCGGACCTGGTGCCTTGTCTTTTCGTAGGCATTTTCATGCTTCATCGATTTCTTCAAGGGTAAAAACCTTCTCAATATCAACAGCTCGTTTTGGGGTCAGCCACTTGCGTTGAATTCCCTTTAACAAAGGGCAATTGAGAATGTCTTCTGCAAACAAACAAGAAAAGTGAGTGACAATACTTTACAATGATGTCTTTTTCTGAAGTGACCTCCCCATTGATTGTGTGAGAGGATATTTTGTTGATCCTTTTTCTATGAGACGCCATTGCGTGAAAAAAACGGGTATTCCCATCACCCTCATGATTCAGAGAGAAGTTCACTGCAGGTGGAGGATACTCCACAACAGGTGGAGTTTGAAACAACTACAACCAAAGTGATAGAAAACCAGCTGCAGGAAAGTGATTCTCGAGGAATAGAAGAATGCACTGGAGGAGAAGAGGTTTTAACTCAAAAACTTCCTCATCTGGAAAATTTACCTATTGTCAGGAGGAGGCCAAGAAGGAAGATTAGAAAACCTGCTCGTTTTGATGATATGGTGGCCTACACATTTCCAATCATTGTTGAAGGTATACCTCAGACATTTTTTGAAGCTAACAATAGTTTAGATAAAGAAAAGTGGAAAAAGGCTATGGAGGAGGAAATGCAGTCCCTAGATAAGAATCTTACCTGGAAGCTAGCAAGGCTTTTTAAGGGAAAAAGGCAATTGGTTGTAAATGGGTTTATGCTCAGAAAGAAGGATTTTCAAATAAGAATGATGTCCACTACAAAGCAAGGCTCGTAGCTAAAGGCTATGCACAGAAGGAAGGAATCGATTATAATGAGGTATTTTCTAGAGTTGTGAAACAGTCCTCCATTAGAATTCTTTTGGCTTTAGTAGCACAATTTGATTTGGAACTAGTTCAAATTGACTTCGGCGGGAGATCATCGAAGAAGGTGGAGTTCAAGTCCACAAAATCAAGAACGATAACAATCCTGCAGACGCTTTTACTAAGGTGATAACAGAGATCAAATTCAATTACTGGCTGGACTTGATCAACATCCTTCAGATTTGAAGACATTTAAAGGCGCATTAGTTGGCACTCTTTATTTTATATGTGGATGAGGAGAATTCGCCAAGGTGGAGATGAGTGGGGTAGCTTTTGTTCCCCATTCACCAATAAAATATTGTATGAAAAAAGGGGTTGTCCCCCTCTTCATGAAATATTAAGTCGGCGTCCTTGACGCCGACCATAGGCGGCGCCGAGCCGAAATTTTTTACTTCGGCACCGCCTTATTGGAAATTAGGAAAAGATAATAATATTATATTATTATAATATTATTTTTTTTTGGAAAAAAGAGCAAATACTCTTCTATTCTACAAATTGAGGAGTTCAGCTTCTTATTTCATATCTTATTCCAGAAGTAGAGAGAGCGTTTGTGAAAAAAAGTGAGAATTGTTTTCTCTATTGGCTTTGAGTTGGGTTTGGGATTTTGTAAGTTCCATTATTGGGAACATTTGTATATCTCCTATTTGTTATGGAAATCCGGCTGGTTTCCTCCGAATGTGAACAATTATACCAAGAAATTAGACTAAGAAAAATTCCTAGGAAGTTGGTGGAGACACAAACGGTCTCGTTTAAATCCCAACTTCCTTAGACTCGTAAGTCCTTTTAACAGAATTTTTCCTAAATAATTTAATGGACAATATATCACCTAACAAATATTACCCGACAAATGAATGGGACAAAGAATACTAAAAAGTATAACACGAGTTACGTGGTTCGGTAACTTACCTACATCCAGGGGCAATGACAAATATCTCCACTTTCAACTGTTGGTGTAATTACAACTTTTGGGTACAATCTCAAATTGGAGAAAACTTTCAACCCAAAAAACCCACAAATAGGAGATATACAAATGTTCCAAATAATGGAACTTAAAAGATCCCATACCCAACTTGAAAACAAAATAGAGAAAGAGATTTCTCTCTCAATCTTTCTTTCACAAAATGCTCTCTTCAACTGGAATGAGATATGAAATAAGAAGCTGAACTCCTCTATTTATAGGAGAGTATTTGCTCCTTTTTCCAAAAAAATAATATTATAATAATATAATATTATTATCGTTTCCTAATTTCCAATAAAGTGGCGCCGAAGTCAAAAATTTTGGCTCAGCGCCGCCTATGGTTGGCATCAAAGGCCGACTTAATATTTCATGAAAGGGGGACAACCCCCTTTCTCATATAATATTTTATTGGTGAATGGGGAACAAGAGCCACCCTACTCACAAATCTCCACCTTGGCGAATTGTCCTCATCCACATATAAAATAAGGAGTGCCAACAAATGCGCCTTTCGACGTCTTCAAATCTGAAGGATGTTGATCATGTCCAAACAGTAATTGAACTTGATCCCTGTTATCACCTTGGTCAAAGCGTCGACAGGATTGTCATCGGTCTTGATTTTGTGGACTTGAACTCCACTTTCTTTGATGATCTCCCAGACAAAATGATACCGCACATCAATATGTTTGGTCGGGGCATGATACTCGGTTCTTTGCTAAGTGAATAACACTCTAACTATCACAGAATACTGTCAGATGTTTCTGACCAACTCTCAATTCTTCATGTAACTCCTGTAACCAAATATGTTAATTTACAGCCTCTGTAATTGCCACATATTCTGCCTCTGTCGTTGACAAGGCAACTGTGGATTGTAAGGTAGAGTTCCAACTAACTGGTGCTTTTGCAAAAATGAATACATAACCAGTAGTTGATTGACACTTATCCAGATCACCAACATAATCTGAGTCGCAGTATCCAACTATTTGATGACCAATACTATCATCCTTCTCAAACATCAAACCAAAATCTAAGGTTTTAAGAATATACCTTAGAATCCATTTCACAGCTTGCCAATGTTTCTTCCCTGGATCATGCATTTACCTGCTCACAACTCCAATTGCGTGTGAAATGTCTGGTCTTGTACACACAATGGCATACATCAAGCTACCCACTGCATTTGCATAAGGAACTTTTGACATAAACTCTCGTTTCTTATCTGTCTTAGGACACTGTGAAACACTTAGTTTAAAATGAGGTGCGAATGGGGTATTTACAGGTTTAGACTTCTCATCTACGTTAAAACGTTGTAGTACCTTTTTCAAATATTGATTTTGTGTCAAACAAAGTGTACCCTCATTCTATCTCTCATGATCTCCATACCGAGAAATTTCTTTGCTTCACCTAAATCTTTCATTTCAAATTTCTTGCTCAATTGAGTTTTCATTCTATCGATCTCCCATTGATTATTTGATGCTATCAACATGTCATCGACATACAAGAGAAGATAAATGAAAGATCCATCATGTAGCTGGCGAAAGTACACACAATGGTCAAAACTGTTTTTGGTGTACTTTTGAGTAATCAAAAATTGATCAAACCGTTTATACCATTGCCTAGGTAATTTTTTTAGGCTATATAGCGATTTGTTCAATTTATAGACCCAATTTTCTTTCCATGAACTTTAAATCCTTCAGGCTGAGTCAAATAGATTTTCCTCTTCTAATTTACCATTCTAAGTATGCTGTCTTTACATCCATTTGAACTAGTTCCAAATCAAATTGTGCTACTAAAGCCAAAAGAAATTAGACTAAGAAAAATTCCCAGGTAGTTGGAGGAGACACAAACGATTTCGCTTAAATCCTAACTTCCTTAGACTCGTATGTCCTTTTGACAAAATTTTTCCTAAATAATTTAATGGACAATATATCACCTAACAAATATTACCCCACAAATGAATGGGACAAAGAATACTAAAAAGTATAACACAAGAGTTACGTGGTTCGGTAACTTACCTACATCCACGGGTAATGACAAATATCTCAACTATCAACTGTTGAAGTAATTACAACTTTTGGGTACAATTTCAAATTGGAGAAAACTCTCAACCCAAAATACCCACAAATAGGAGATATAGAAATGTTCCAAATAATGGAACTTACAAGATCCCAAACCTAACTCGAGAACCAAAATAGAAAAAGAGATTTCTCTCTCAATCTTTCTCTCACAAATACTCTCTTCAACTGGAATGAGATATAAAATAAGAAGCTGAACTCCTCTATTTATAGGAAAGTATTTGCCTTTTTTTCCAAAAAAATAATAATATTATATTATCTAATTTCCAATATGGCGGTGCCGAAGTCAAAAATTTCGGTTCGGCACCAGGAAAAATGAGCTAAGTCAAGAAATATAAAACAAGCACTAACACGTGTGCCAATACTGAATCTAATAAAGAAATACTTAGTCTAACAAAGACTCAAAGACAAGCATAAGACCAACTAAATACTACATAATTACTAAAATACCCTTGACTGTAAAATTACCAAAATACCCCTTAATCGTAACTAGAGGTTCTGTCCAATATGAAATACTGGCAAGTAATGCATTTTTATAGTTCACAACTTGGCCAAATAGTTAAATTTGAACTTTGCTAATCCAAGCATTGGAGAGGGACTTAGATATGAATGGTGTTTCATCAAACATGTTAAAGATTAAGTCTTGTTCCAGTCTGAAATGGCAAACTTTTAGGAGGTTTACGTTTTAGGATTTAGGCCTGCAAACCCAATAACATTTTTTAAGACTCTTCTCGATGAGCCTTTTTCCCTACCCTATACTCATTCTCACATCTAGCTTACACATAACATGGCTGGGATGTGACTACGCTCTCCATAAATCGGAGAACAATTGGTCTCACGTTTTGTAACAACAAATTCCCAATGAGTAGACAACAATTGGGTCTGCTGCATGGAGTCCACAATACAATTGGAATGGAGAGAACAAACTGGGCCTTGTACCGCGAACACAATCAGCTCATGTTAAATATTGAACCTGGTTCGATCCCAAGGTGACTAGTCACTTATGACCTATTGCTCAACCTTGTAATCAAATAGCATTTCTTAAGACTTGTTAGTGAGGGATTCTTTTCCCACTGGAGAAACATTTTCCATAAATTATAAAGCTGTCACCACAGGGTTGTTATCAGTCTTAGGCATGTGATCATCACAATTGAATCTCCTTTCACCAACTATTTTGAATGTCATAAATGCATAAATTTGTATCCTCATTTTCTTGCGTGACTGTTGATGTTGGTTCCTCTTGAATTGTAAACTGTTATCAATCATAAAAAAAAAATAAGCGTGGAAGGGCCTATCTAGCGGAGATACCTAATACAACAGAAGTTCGGGTGATGCCATCTTTGGCTAGAATCTGCCAATGAGTTTGGTCTCTCAGAGCACAAACTGCCACAAAAATAAAACGAAAACTTCATGATTCTTTAGTTTTCTCGATGATACACCTCAGTGCCCATAGAGGCATAACATTTCCTTACATCCAGCTGATGATTGAGGCTAAATCTTTCTTAAGTATTTAAGATGTGGAGAATTTTTTACAATACGGTTTTGCCCCTTGATATATAGCTTTTACTTCTGCTGTAGTGGAACCTAATGGATCAATTTTACCCTGCAAAGGCTAGGAGAATCTCGTCCAACAAATCTCTAAAAAATCTACCCTTACATCTAGGCTCAGGTATACTCTAGGAAGTGTGATGGAGCCCAGAAGATCGTCCATGGAGTACTTAAAAGAGCAAACAGTTCATAAAAGCTTTTTGTATCAGGGGGTTCCCAATCCATCATTTAGCTTGGCCACCCTTCTTAAGGGGGTGCCCATTCCATCATTTTGGTGGGCGTGCAAGATCTGTAATATGTAACCTTGCTCCAGTGCTTTCTTATAAATTTGACTGCTTTCATCTGTGGTTGTTTGTGTTTCTAATAAATTACTTAGCATTTATGGGTAAAAGTGGGTGCATCAATGTGTTATTCACTCTTTGTTCTCATTCGAAAATTGTTCTTGTTAAAACATGTGGTCTGCTCTATTTTTGGCTTATACCATGAAACTTAGTTTATTTGTGTGTATGCCTGCCAGTGGAAGTAATTATCCTCATCCTTTTCTTCTGAATGATAAATTTTGCAACTTGGATACTGTCTAACATGTTTGTCTGCTTCACTTTAATGTCATGCTTATGCAGTTGGAAGGTCTTTGGGTATCATATCGTTCAACATCATTGTGCGAAGTAGACCTTTATGTAACCATCCCTAAAGTTTCGGTTATGGATGTGCGCCCATACACAAAGCCTGAAATGCGCCTTATGCTTGGATCTGCCTCTGATCTTTCTAAACAAACTGATGGCTCCACTGTTAACCTCCCTTTGCTTCCACCTGGTGGATTTCAGAGAAGCAAAGAATCCTCAGACGAGGTCAACAGTCCTAATCTTACCATGCTTCTATTGGATTATAGAGTACGCTCAAATTCACAATCTTTTGTCATTCGCATACAACAACCTCGTGTTCTGGTCGTCCTGGACTTTCTTCTAGCTCTTTGTGAGTATTTCGTACCTTCTTTGGGTTCCATAACAGGTCGGGAGGAATTGTTAGACCCAAAAAATGATCCTGTAACTAGGAATAGCAACTTAGTGCTTTCAGAACCTATTTATTTGCAAAAGGAAGATGTTGTCCACCTTTCTCCCAGTCGGCAGCTTACTGTTGATGGTTTTGGTTTTGATAAATTCATATATGATGGTTGTGGAAGGACAATCTGTTTGAGTGCTGACTTTGGTTTCAAAGAAGTTTCATCTTCTGGCACACAGCCTATTATTATTATTGGGCGTGGTAAGAAGTTGCAATTTAAAAATGTAAAGATTGAGGTATGTTTATTTTTATAACAATCTTTGAGTAATTATCTGTTGGTGTCAATTGATTCCTGAGAGAGTAATTCTAAACATGTCTACTTTGTTTTGGTTTTCTCATCAGAATGGTGTCCTTCTGACGAGTTGCACGTACTTGGGCAATGATAGTAGTTACTCAGTTTTGGCTGAGGATGGTGTAGATATTTCATTGTTGGAAAGTTTTCCTTCTGAGAGGGATCAAAAGAGTTTGGGAAGTTTAGAAGGACCATTGGATACATCTAGAATGAAATCTTCAAATAATAGCTCTGTGAATCAAGTGCAGAGTTTTACTTTTGAAGCTCAGGTATGTCTTGTTTCTCAACTTTATAAGAAAAACCTCATACTTAATACTTGTACTGTTGTTTCTTACTTTCCAGATTTTCAACTAAATCTTGTAATTAAATTCTATTTTTTTTGTTGTTTTAAACAGTGCATACTTTTTATCAATGTTTTAAAAACCGAACCGAACCGGCCGGTTCGACCGGGTTCAACCGGAACCGAGACTTTGAATGGTTCGGTTTGCTCAAAGACCCGAAAATGGTAGAAAACCGGTTGACAGGCCGGTTTTGTGCGGTTCAACCGCTGAACCGGAAATCGGACCGGACCGGTTGAACCGGTTTACTTACCTTTTTAGTATTTTAATAGTTTTCTGTTTTTTTAATCTTATTTTTTGTATATAAAAATCTTATTATGTATTTTTTAATTAGAAAAAACTCATACCGGTTGAACCCGGTTGATCCGGTTGAACCAGAATCGGAGGCTCCACCGGTTTGATCACCGGTTCGGTTTTTAAAACATTGCTTTTTATTGATTTCTCAACTTTCAATTACAATAGATTACATAGTATGCATATGTTACATTTATAGTCTGTTACAAGGGTAGTGCTGTCCATGTGGTTACCCTTGTTGTTGTTACACCTTGCTTAGCTAGCTGGTCTGCTATCAAGTTAGCCGAGCTGCGAATTTTTTACCATGCTATCCTCCATTCAGCTGTTTCATCTTTGATTTCATCGTACAATCCCTTGAGGTACCAAGGGGGTGAATATAGGATCTATTGGCCCAGCCAATTGTTAGTTTAGAGTCCCCTCACAATAAGAGGTTCCCTGGTTATAGTCTTACATAGCCCGATCCCTTCAAGAAGTGCTTTGATTTCAGCTTCATTAGACATACACCTGCTGGTCTAGAAAAAAAATCTCTATTTGGCCATTACTTTCCCTCAGTATCCCTCCAATCCTTGTTTGACCAGGATTTCCAAATGACGAACCGTCTATGTTAAGTTTCAACCATCCTTCTTAGGGGGTGTCCACATAACCATGGTGGGGAAGCGTGGGATTCTGAAATGAATGATTCTTGACCAATACTTTCTTATGAGTACCTGAGGTAGCAAGGGAATCTTTCTTAGACTCGTTGCCCAAAATAGTGTGTTTTGGATTGTCTTTGCAATTACACATCCTTGAGAGGAGCTACAATTTTTTCTGAATGTTCTGTTATTCCTTTTAGAAACCAAAATGGCCAAACATTACTCTCCTTCACAGGGCCTCTACCATGTACTGACTCGGTAGTAGCAGCAATAGTTGCTTAAAAATATTCCTATGAAAGGCTGAGAGGAGAACTGGTAGTGGAAGGAGACTGCCTAAACGTCATAAATTGGTATAACAAGGTATCCCAACCTCCATGGAGGCTTGCTGTTTACTACAGAGAAATCTGGGCCATGGGCCACACAACATCCTGTAGCTGGGCACACATACCCAGATTTGCTAATTTTGTTGCAAATTCCCTTGCTAGGGAAAGAGTTTCATTACCCCAGTTGGAAGTGAGAGATCCACCTTAAGATCGAGTTGTATCTGAAATTGTAAACTGAATTGCCATGAATGAAATCCATATCAACTTCTTAAAAAAAAAAGTATCTGCTTGATGCTTTAACAAAGACAGGAGAGTTGTCGCAAATTGCTGCAGCCCTCTCTTTATGTTTACTGCCTCCTGTTTATACTCGACTTGTATTAATTAAGTCTCAAACTAGCAGGTCAACTGGTGGCTGGAAAATCTACTTGATTAGTTGACCTCTCTCATATTTTCCATTTACCCTTTTAATTTTCAGTTCTAATAGTAATACAATCAACGTGAACATGAGCATAGCTCAGTGGTTACATGGGTGGGTTTGTAATGAGGGGCATGGGTTCAAGTCTCCTAGGGCACGGGAATTGGGGTAAAAAACATTCTCCTCAAAGAAAAAAAAATAGTAGTTCCATGAACTGGAAATAAAGTCAATTTCAAAATTCAAACTTGTTATTTATTATTGAGTTGCAGCATGTGTGGCATGTAAATTTTAAATGAATCACTGGGTGGTTGTCATGCTTCTTTGTCATTCAACTGCAGCGAAATGAATAAGCCTAAGTTGTCTCCTGACAAGTTGATGAGAGTGGTTGTCTTATTAAGATTGCTTTATCCATTAAGAGGAAGTTAAATTCTGATCCTTTTGCTGACTTTGTCCATTGAAGATCATTTGTTTATCCACATGGAAATATTTCCTGATCGCCTTCTTGTTTTCATGAACTTGACTGTTGTTTTTTCCTTGGAAGTTTGTGTGGTTCTCGTGTGTAGAAGAACTTATGCTATGCTGCCACTTATCCTGGAGCAGGTGGTATCTCCTGAGTTCACATTCTGTGACAGTACAAAACTCTCACTAGATGACTCCCTTCATGGTGAAAAACTCCTTCGTGCAAAGCTGGATTTAAGCTTTATGTGAGTGTTTTCCATGTTTTTTTTTTTTCTGAATTACCTCTACTCTGGTGACATTGTTACACTCCCCTGCATTTTGTAACTATAGTGTTAAATAGTCCTTCATAATGTTTAAACTTGTTAGAATTTTGAGACACTAAACTTATCAGACCCTGAAATTTGTTCAATAGGTATGCCTCCAAAGATAGTGACACATGGGTGCGGG
This sequence comes from Aristolochia contorta, assembly GCA_022405105.1. Classification (NCBI taxonomy): domain Eukaryota; kingdom Viridiplantae; phylum Streptophyta; class Magnoliopsida; order Piperales; family Aristolochiaceae; genus Aristolochia; species Aristolochia contorta. The sequence goes on along the minus strand of JAHZSQ010000045.1, from coordinate 88,438 downwards.
CCCTTGTGAAGGATCTCACAGTTGAAGCTGGTTCGGGACTAGTTGTTCTTGACCCAGTGGATATGTCAGGAGGATATACTTCTGTAAAAGACAAAACAAATATATCTGTGTTATCGACAGAAATATGTGCGCACCTCTCTCTGAGTGTCATCTCACTGGTTCTCCACTTACAAGATCAAGCTACTGCAGCTCTACAGTTTGGAAATGCCAATCCACTGGTTCCTTGTACCAATTTTGATCGAGTTTGGGTATCAAGAAAAGGTCTTTGGTGCACTCCTTGGCATTTGAATTTTTTGGTATATTTTTCCTTCAGTTTGTTTGTCAGTCATTTGTACCTGAATTTATTTACATTTTATTCTGTTATTTTCAGCATCTTGTGTTGTGCCTGGTTTTGATCTTTCATTCTGGAGGCCTCAACCTCCTTCAAACTATGCTATTTTGGGCGATTGTGTAACTTCAAGGTAAGTTACAGCTGTTTTGTTGACTTCCAATTATTTGTTCTACAAGCCTCTTCAATATTTGTGTAGTATGCCCACAAGATATATTTCCATGTTTGAGGTAAGTAAATGGAATATGCTCCTCTTGCTTTCCATCTATTTCTCAAAAATATTTAGAACAAATATATTTTAAATTTCAAGTTTTTAGTTTTTGTTTCAATATTGATCTGAATATGTAAGATTTGCAGTTTTTCCCATTTACCCTTCTTTTGTCCATTATTTTTGGCACATTTCTCTTTTTGAAGAATCTTTGCACTACCCTGCTTCCTTAAAAAATGACAAGAAAATCATGAAGAACACATGGTGTGATGAAAAAGACGAGGATGTTGAAGAGGGGGAACTTTTTGGCTGCACTACACAAAGATCTAACTATATTGCTACATGCAGGCCTACCCCTCCTTCTCAGGCTGTGATGGCCATAAACAATGCTTATGGGCGTGTGAGGAAGCCCCTGGGATTCGAGCTAATTGGTTATGTGTCTAGCTTTCAAGTATCAGAGGCAGATGTAAGTCCGTACGATGCTGATGATTGTTCACTTTGGATGCCAGTTGCACCTCCTGGATACTTGGCTGTAGGCTTTGTTGCAAACAAGGGAAGAGAGCCGCCTCCAACTCATGTTGTATACTGCCTGCGCTCTGATCTTGTAACACCTACAGCATTTTCTGAGTGCATTTTAAGTGTTCCAGCTAATTCAAGGTATTTCATCGGCAAGTATGAGTCACTTAATCGATTCACCTATTTGAAACTCTGTAATATGTCAGTAAATATGAATGTGAGTTTGGCCTAAAAGTGGAAGCATTCATAGAGCTCTTTTTTCAGGACCTACATTTTTTTTGTGGGTTGTCCAAAATTGATTGTGACATCAGATTATTGCTGCATAATAGTATCTATTAATGCAAAAGGCTTGCTTTTCAAGTGAAACTATCTATTGTAGTATGGGTCACAAGTTCTCTTTTCTCCCATCTGCCTGTTGGAAATATGTAGAGCACCTTTATACACAAGAGGGACATGCTCATGGAAATATGTCTCTCCTGAAGCTTCTGTAGATACATTAAACACTTCATAAAAAGCAGTTGGTGGTTGTTCATTTTGTTCTTTCTTTCGTTTTATTAGTATTATTACAGTATTGTTTTGTTTATTCTGATGATGGTTTATTTTACCTTGTTCTTCTATGTATTGATTCTTGAAGAATACCGTCTGGATTTAGTGTGTGGCATTTAGATAATGCCCTTGGGTCATTTTATGCACATGCTGCAATAGGATGCCCTCCCAAGATGGTGGTCTACGATCTGCACCTAAGCCTCTTCAGAGATCTTGGCTTGCATGTCTCTTCCAGCAATACTACTCAAGCAAATTTCTCCAGCAACAGTAATTATAAGAGCCAAAAAGGAAGTTTTGGGGAAAGTCGTTCTGGATGGGAAATTTTAAGGTCTATATCAAAGCCTAATAGTTTTTATGTAACTACACCGCATTTTGAGAGGATTTGGTGGGACAAAGGCTGTGACCTCATGGAGACCAGTTTCAGTATGGCGTCCAATACCACGCCTTGGTTTCTCAGTGCTTGGGGACTGCATTACTGAAGGGTCCTTTTCTCTAACCTGATTCTTTCTTTTTTCAGATACGCTCTTTATTTTGATCATACAGAAACGTTCTTGTTTGATTATTTTTACTACTACTATTTTAATATTTTTTAATCCTCACGCTGCTCAGCTTAGAGCCACCTGCTCTTGGACTGGTCTTTAAGTCTGATGATTCTGGGGTTTCTGCCAAGCCTGTACAATTCACAAAAGTTTGCCATATAACTGGAGTGAGAGGACTTGATGAAGCTTTTTTCTGGTATCCCATTGCTCCTCCTGGCTATGTTTCTCTCGGTTGTGTCGTGTCAAAATTTGATGAAGCACCGAGGTTGGATTCATTTTGTTGTCCTAGGATGGACATTGTCCATCAAGCAAATATCCCAGAGGTTCCTATTTCTAGGTCGATTAATTCAAAGAATTCTCACATTTGGAGCATTTGGAAAGTTGAAAATCAGGTGATGCTTGAACTTCTATATTTCATTTGTTTCATCATCGTATTTGTCAAAAATTAGTACTTAAATGTATGATTTAGAAGTCGAAGTTTCATGTGAGTTGAGCCTTTTGCTCAAAAGTCAATGCCCATGTGGTGCGAATTCTCTCAACATGAGTTCTTGGATTTACTTTTAAATTGGTGACCCCAGTTCCCGCCCTTTCCCTTTACTTCGTCTGACACGTCTGTCCCTTGTCTTTGCAAGAGTTTTGAGTTGATGTTTTGGTGTAGGTATAGTAAACTATGACTTTGACGCTTGGTCATAGGGATTCTAAACTCTAAACTAAGTCCTAAAATACTATTTAGTGGACACAGAATGATTGTTCTTTCAAGGGAAGAGAACAGCCAGGGAGGCTATTAAACTTTCTCAAGGAAAAATTTTCTAAAGGAAAAATTTTCTGAAGGAAAAATTTTCTGAAGGAAAAATTTTCTAAAGGACGGTTGAAGGACACACTGTAGAAAAGAATTTCGAAAAGAGAATTATTGTCTTTTTTTAAGTTGTGATAAGCTTTTATTGATTTTTGAAAAACTCTTACATAAGGTTACATAGTATACATAAAATACATCAAAAGTAGTTACAAGCAAGGAAGGGGTAGTGTTGTCCCTATTGTTATAGCTGTTCTCTTTACACCTTGCTTGGCAAGTTCATCTGTTATTAAATTTGCTGATCTAGGTATTTTAGACCACTCAATCTGCCATTCTGATGTTATATCCCTGATTTTGTCAATCAAGGCCTTTAGGTGCCAAGCTGGACATGATCCTTTAGCCCATCCTATGGTTAGAGCTGAGTCACCTTCTATTACAAGAGAAATTATAATCGAAGCAATAATAATTTCAATAAAGAAATGGAGTGCATTAAATAACTCTGGTTTCACTGTGAAACATATATGCAGCTGCTTCCAACCACTACTGGTGTTCAAATGTCTCTCTCTCTGTACTCTCATCACTCTCTTTACAAATAGATTAGCAATATTTTCTTGGTCTCCTCTGCAGGCTGGCACTTTTCTTGCACGTTCTGATTTGAAGAAACCATCAAACCGTTTGGCATATGGTATAGGTGATTATGTGAAACCTAAAACCCGTGATGATGTAAGTGCTGAGGTGAAACTAAGCTCCATCTCCGTGACTGTTCTGGACAGCTTAGGTGGCATGGTATGAACAAGATAACTACTGTGGTACTGTCTTTTATTATTTAATTCATTTTCATAATTTAAATTCACTCTCCCTCTCCCTCTCCCTCGCCCTCTCTCCAGATGACCCCTCTATTTGATATGACAATTGCCAACATAAATCTTGCAACTCATGGCCGAGTTGAGTCCATGAATGCTGTCTTTATTTCTTCAATTGCTGCATCCACATTCAACACTCAACTAGATGCGTGGGAGCCACTTGTGGAGCCATTTGACGGGATATTCAAGTAATGAAGTTTTAGTGATATTTTATGTTCTTTTTCCTTCTGATGCACTGAGTTTATTCATATCAGTGTTGTTCTAACTCTTTTACTGAAACTTTTTGAGTTACCTCTAAAGTCTAATCCGTTACGCTTTTGAAGGTTTGAAACCTATAATACAAATATTTTTCCACCACCAAGGATTGGAAAACGAGTACGAATTGCAGCAACAAGCACTTTGAATCTGAACATAAGTGCTGCTAATCTTGATACAATTGCAGAGTCAGTAGTTTCATGGAGACGACAAGCTGAACTTGAGTGGAAATCAACAGAAGTAATAGGGATTCTCTAAGCTTAAACTTCCTTTTATGCAATCATAATCTCTCTATCTCTTTCTCACATATAAGGTTTTATCGACTAATCCCCTATGTTATGCAGGAAGCTGGTAATGATCTGAACAGGAGAAATGACACCAGGATTTCTGCCTTAGAGGAGGAGGATTTTCAACAAGTGATTGTAGAGAATAAACTTGGATGTGACATTTACTTGAAGAAATTTGACGAAAATGCGGAGACAGTTGTTTTAGTACGACATGAGGAATGTGCTTCTGCTTGGTTACCGCCACCAAGTTTCTCTGATAGGCTCAATGTTGCTGCAGAATATAGGAATCCTCGCTGTTATATAGGTGTACAGATATTCGAGGCTAAGGTCTTATATGTGCCTATAACTCAAACTCTGATATTTTCTAAAATGCATATTGAAGAATTAACTACATTATTGTTCTGCTTGCAGGGCCTGTCAATTGTAGATGATGGGAATAGCCATGGCTTCTTTTGTGCCTTACGTCTGATAATTGATGGCCAACCATCTGATCAGCAAAAGCTTTTCCCGCAAAGTGCCAGGACTCGATCAGTAAAACCTATTATTTCTGAGACCACTGAAGATGCAGTTGTAATATGGAATGAACTTTTTATCTTTGAAGTTCCCCGAAAGGTGCTGGGAGATTTCAATGCTTTTTCATTTTTATTTTGGCTGCAGTAGAAAGCAAGGGTTCAAATTTCTTTTTGTGAACTGGTTGTATGCTTGTGCAAGAGCTTCCTTTGTTGAGGAAGATATTTCTGCAAGGGCTCAAAACTAAGTATCAGCATTCTTCATAAATTCTTAGCATCTGTAGGATATATCCTTGCTTGTCATGAATTTCCTTAGATGTTTCATAGTAGTGACATATAAGCATTTCTAGTGGGAGGTCTTGGATTCAAGTTTTCCTAGGCAAAGAGGGTAGGGGATTTAATGCAAGCATACTATGTAAAACAAGATTGGTGTCAAGTTTCTTGAGGATTTAAACTTATATTTTTAGGTTACAGTTCTTGTGTGTTTCCTTGAGATCTTATGGCCAACAACATACTTTCAACATTCTGGATGGGACCGTTGGGCCCACATCTCCACATTGTGTGGTACTGTCCGCTTTGGGCCCAAGCCCGCACGGTTTTGCTAATGGGTTTTACCCCAAAAGGCCTCATTCCAATGGAAATGTGGGTTCCTGATTTCATGCCCATGATTCTTCTCATATACTTTCAATGTGAGACTTTAACACTCCCCCTCACGTCCAGGCTAGGTTTCAGTAGGCCTGACGTGACAAATTGGGCTACAAGCCTACAGACAGATTGGGTCTTGCCTTCTAGAGTCCACGAACAAATTGGGTCAAACCCACAGACAAATAGGGAGGTTTTGGCCCACGCACAGAAAGTGGCTCTGATACCATGTCAACATTCTGGATAAGACCGTTGGGCCCACATCTCCACATTGTAATGATACTGTCTGCTTTGGGCCCAAGCCCGCACGGTTTTGCTAATGGGTTTTACCCCAAAAGGCCTCATTCCAATGGAGATGTGGGTTCCTGATTTCATGCCCATGATTCTTCTCATATACTTTCAATGTGGGACTTTAACACATACCATGGCTACGAAGTAGTATACTGGCGGTTGTGCACCTGTGGTGGTTAAAGAAGGATCAGGCCTTGGAGAAGCAGTAGGGGACCAGGCCTTACCACTTGGGGTAGCAGGTTGTAATTTCACATGGCATCAACCAGGTTACAGGATTAGTCCACTGGATGGTTTCTTCATGACAGGGTGATTGGGAGAGCAGAAATGGATAACCTTGGATCAATTTGTTGATGACACTATAATCTTTTGCGAAAGCACAAAGCAGTAGCTAAGAATCATTAAGGCAATCCTTACAATATTTGAGATTGCCTCCAGGCTGAAGATAAATTGGTCAAAATCATCAATTATGGGCTTCTCGGTTGACAATGATGTGATGAGTAGATTAGCAAGTATGCTTGGTTGCAGAGTACGTTCACTTCCATCCAGCTACCTTGGTCTCCCCTTGTTCTCTGGGGGGACTTCTAAAAATCTTTGGAATCCGGTGATTGAAAAATTGAATCGGAGGTTGAGTACATGGCAAGGGAAACTCCTCACCAAGGCAGGCAGGCTTACTCTTATAAAAGCTTGTCTGCTTGGCATCCCATCCTATTTCTTGTCATTCCTCCATTGTCCTGTTTCTGTAGCAAATGCCATGGAACAGTTCATGAGGAATTTCCTGTGGTCCGGGTCCTCTGAGAAGTCAAAAATGCATTTAGTCAAGTGGGAAGATGTCTGCAAATCTAAAACTGATGGGGGATTGTGAATCAGGAAAATCAAGCATATGAATGATGCTTTTATGATCAAGCAGCTCTGGAAATTAAATGTTGGTGGGGAATCTACATGGAGAACTCTTGTTACTAGAGGAGAGGGTGCACATAGGAATTGGTGGCTTAATGATTGGAGACCGTGGAGGCTCTCCCCAATTTGGAGAAGAATTATTAAGCTACTCCCTATTCTGGACCAGAATGTAGTTATTCAACCTGGAAAAGGGAGCAAAACTCTTTTCTGGACAGATAAATGGGCTTCAGCGACCACTCTTGCTGATAAATTTCCGGGCTTGTATAGAGTGATAAGAAATCAGAACTGCCTAATCTCTGATATTATTCCAAGTGGGCAGCCAAAGAATATTAATTGGTTGTCATTTTTCAGAAGAGATTTAAATGATATGGAGGCTCTTAAGTTTGCTGAACTTCAAGAGGATTTGAGCAAAATTTACCTCAGAAGGGACCAAGATGATGAACTTATATGGACTCCACACCCCAAAGGATCATACCTGGTTAGATCTGGTTATGGCTTCCTCTAGGAAGATGGGAACTTTCACTATAATGCGGCTGCTGCGTGGTCCTTGTCTTGCCCAAGAAAACAAGCCTTCTTCAACTGGTGTTGCTTACATGACAAACTGCCCACACGAGACCTCCTAGTGAGAAGGGGTATGCAACTTCAGTCTTGTATGTGTCCTCTATGTAATGTTGAACCAGAATCGATTGAACATCTCCCATTGCATCTTTAGTTGGAAGATCTGGTCCTCTCTGTTCAATAAGTTTGGTATTGTGCTTGTTGTCCCACATGACTTAATTGGTATCTCAAGACTTGTTGGTTCACTTGGCCTTAGCTCTAAAGGCAAGTTAATGTTCAAATCATGCTTGGGTTTTATCCCATGGTTAATATGGAAGGAGAGAAACAGGAGAATCTTCACAAACAAAAGCAAGAAATGGACAGAAATTTGTAGCCAAGCTTCTCATCAGATTGTTGGGTGGCTGAAAACAAAATCTCTCTTTAAGAATACTGATGGGGCGGTGCTTTGGTGCCACTGGGATGATTATGCTTGGGAAAGGCATGGTGCTGCAACTAGAACTCAAATATGGGAGCCGCCTCCTCTTTACTCATACAAGCTGAACTTCGATGGATCTTCTTTGGGCAATCCTGGCGCTGGTGGTGTTGGGGGATTAATCCGTAACCATATTGGGGACATCTTACTCACCTACGCTGGACCAATTGGTATTACTGATTCCACAACGGCTGAAGCTAAGAGCCTACTACCAGGAATAAAATGCTTCCTAAATTCTCATTTCATTGGACCTCTACACGTTGAGGGTGATTCCCAAGTAATCATTCAATGATGCAAATCTGACTTTAAGTCACCTTGGAGACTTCAGTCCATCCTAAATGAAATCTTTGATCCAGCTACAGTTGTAATTAGTTGGAACCATGTACTTAGGTCTGCTAATGGGAGAGTCGATTTGTTAGCTAAGCAAGGGGCACCTGATCAGCTACAAGTCACGAGAGATTTTACTAAGCTCTTGGGAACGAAAGAACCTAATATTTTTTGGTTCGAAGTTGGGGTTTTTTAATATATATGTTTCAGCTTGTGTGGGAGTGAGTGTTAGCAATTGTACCAGTTTTTCGGTAGTCTATGGGTAGTCTGGGAAGTGCTTGACGTTCGGAGTACAGTACTCAAATTATGTTTCGATTTTGGTTTAAATCTGAGTTCTAGCTAGAAAGTTATGAGGGGTATATGATGTGATGGCAATTCTGTCCATTCATGTAATTTTGTTCCCTTATTAATATGAACAGGGTAGAGGTGCCCTCCTCCCTCCCTCCCTTTGCTTTATCTCCTCTTGGTTGCTCTCCTTCTCTCTTTTTATATTCCTTTCTCGGTGTCTCTGAGAGTTTTATGATGTTTTATTTACTTTTCTCCAACTGATGAATCCCTTTGATACATGTCTATGACATTATCATAAAACACTATTTCGTTGTCTCAAGGCCTTGCTTGTTTTTTTGTTTATTTTTTGCAGGGACTGGCAAAATTGGAAGTAGAGGTGACTAATCTTGCACTCAGAGCTGGAAAAGGTATCTCTTTAGCACTTTCTAGCATGATGCCTTGTTAAGTTAAAAAAAGACAATTTTACAGTGGACTTATAAGGAAATGAAGTCTGCAGAATGATTCTAAAATTTTGATTATTTTTTTGAAACAGTGAAAATGCTCTTTTTTTGCTTTTCAAAGATCAAAAGAATCGTTTACTTCTGGTTAACAAAGCTTGCAAAGCTGGAACAACATTTCAAAACTTTGAGATCAGAAAATAAAATGGAGTACACTTTATATTAGAGGGAAGCTGCTGCCGTAGACAAGTACTGGTCTATTTACGCCTTCTTTTGCCAATTGATCAGCAAGAGAATTTGTTGAGCGGGGTATAACCTTCCATATGATATTCCATCCCTTGCTTATTTCTGAAATTTCATCAAAAATATATTTGAGCCTCCAGGGAATGTTTATGGTGTGAGTTGCCCAACCAATGGTCAATGTGGGCGCCCCCTCCTCAATTATAATAGGAGTGCTGCTAAAGGCAGCCACACTTCTGATCCCCGAGTAAACCCGTTGCTTCTGCTTTATTGGAGGTTGTTATCCTGTGTGGACCCGAATAGGTGTGAATAATTTGTCCATTACTTCCTCTTATCACTCCTCCAAACCCTGCTTACGTTTGGTTGGGGAACAAGCATAATTTATTTTGAGAAAAATAAGTGTTTATATTAGTAGTTATTGTCAATTTCACATCCTGTGAAAAAGTAGAATTAGAAACAGTAAAAATAATGGAATTTGTTTCTTATTTCTTTCAATTTTGTACATTTTTGTAATCTTAGAAGGATATATGTAAGTCAATTAGGTGTGGATTGGATTTGGGTTGGTCAAACCTGTCCTTGTACTAAAAAGCATCAAGAGTATATTTTGCCCCAACCCCGTCTACAGCATGCAACTCCAGAAGGTTAACCCAAACTGGGTATTCTGGAGGTGGCTCTCTGCTACTCAGTACCTTTCCATAGATGCCACCTGGGTTGGGTTCATAGGTAAGCTATTAACTGATCCCCCTATCTCGAAACCAGGAATATACCTAGCTGCTACTCAAACTTTGAATTTCCGAACAGAAATGCAAGAACAATCAAGGTGGTACTGGTGTTCCACGAATCTCTTTCTACTTTTTGCGCCCTGTGAATCTGCTCTTGGAAATGTGAACACCATGAAGCACAACAAAAAGCTAGGCATGTCAGTTCTGTTTTTTAGTTTTTGGAACTGTATGCCAGAGTCGGTGTTACTAGCAAGGCTCATAAAGATGTGATGTTTTGTCCATTAACATTCTGAATGAGCCCTCCAAAACTAACTAGTCCCATATTTCCAAAAGAGGAGAAATCGACATCAAGCTTGACGCAGCTGATGGCTAAGGGTCATATCCTGTATCATAGCCATACGCCACCGGATTACGAATGCCCAAAACAATGATAAATCAGGGCAAGCTCTATTTTCTGGAAAACCAGTGTTTTTCAATAAGAAAACACTCCTTAGAGTTGAAAAACCAAAATCTGTTTTTTTATCTGGAATACCAGTTTCAGATTTGAAGAAAGCTGCTTACTAGAAAGGGGATTCAAAGACCAGTTGGAAAAATGGTGGCAAGAGATAACACCAAATGGACCAGCATGTGTTAGATTCAGTCAAAAGCTAAAACTGCTAAAAACCAAAATCAAGGAATGGACAGGTATGAGAAAACTCAATTATGAAAAGGAAAAGATTCATCTATTGGAAAAGATACAGCAATATGATGAGCTAGAAGAGCTACATGGCGACTTATCTACAATTGATAATATGACCGGAGATGCGTTGAAAGAAGAGTATGAAAATAAAGTTACTCAAGAAAGAGTCAATTGGAAACATAGAGCAAGATACAAATGGCTCAAAGAAGGAGACTGCAACACAGTTTTTCCATGCAATGGCTTCAACGCACAAAAGAAGAAACAGAATTTCAGCGCTGATGATAGATCATCAAGGAATTTATTCATTACTACTCGTTGTATAAAGAAGATACCAATATTAGACCTTTTCCAAATGAGTTACCCTTAAAACATCTCTTGGAGATCTCAGCAAGAAATTTCGAGAAACCCTTCACCATAAAGGAAATTGAAAGGACAATAAAATCCCTCCCTTCAGATAAGGCCCCTGGTCCGGACGGTTTACTTCAGCTTTGTACAAGAAGGTTGGAATTTTATGAAAAATGACATCTTAGGTAAGTTTGAGGAATTTTATGAGTATGGTCTATCTGCTCATAGTGCGGGCTCCACCTTCATAGCCCTAATACCAAAGAAAGATGGTGCAAATGAGGCTTCCCATTTCAGACCAATAAGCCTTGTCTCAAGCCGCTATAAATTAATTGCAAGAGTCTTGGCTAATAGTCTCAAGGAAGCCTTGCCGGAGGTGATCAATGACAATCAATCAGCTTTTCTAAAAGGTCGCCAAATTCTTGATTCAGCCTTAATGGTATATGAATTGACTCATCTCTACAAGCATAAAAGGTTAAAAGGTTTCGTGCTGGAATTAGATTTTGAAAATGATAAGGTTAAATGGAATTTTTAGAAAAATTGATGGAGAAAATGAAGTTCCTAGTACAATGGAGAAAGTGGATAGCATGTTGCATATCATCAGCCAGGTATTCCTTGTTAATACATGGGACTGCCAAGGGATATATTCTATAGCCAAAGAGGATTGAGACAAGGTGACCCTCTCTCTCCCCCACTCTTTCTAATTATCGGTGAGGCCTTGTGTGCTTTGTTATATGAAAACCAAGAGAAAGGATGGATCTCGGGTTTCAGAATAAAGAGCAAATACAGATTCCAATCCTTCAATTTGCAGATGATACCATCATTTTGTGTGAGGGGACACATGATCAGACCATCTCAATCAGAGCTATGTTGAAGATATTTGAATTAATTTCTGAGCAGAATATCAATTAGAATAAATCAGGATTCCCACCTATGAACATTGAGGAATTGGATCAGCAAGTCATAATGGTATGCTGGGTTGCAGCTTGATGACTCTACCTTCATCTTATCTGGGACTCCCCCTCCATATAGGCAGATCCTCGAAATTACTGTGGAACCCCATTCTGGAGAGATGCCAAAATAGATTAGACTCCTGGAAAGGGCAATTCCTCTCTCAAGCGGGTAAGGTGACACTTGTCAAATCCACTTCAGCCGGTATTTCTAACTACTACTTATCACTCCTCTTGTGTCCTAAGACGGTTTCAAAGAGATTAGAAACCCTTCAAAGAAGATTCCTTTGGGGTGGTACACAAAAAAAATTCAAATACCCCTCATCAAGTGGGAGAAAGTATGCACACCTAAGAAGATAGGCGGTCTTGGTATTAGAAGACCAAATGAAAGGAACTCGGCTATGTTAGTCAAATGGCTATGGAGATATGCCACTGAAAAAAAAGACGTTATGGAAGAAGGTCATAGAGATTAAATATGGAATCACTCCCTCGCATGGCTCCCCAAGGATCCTACACCAAACACCTCACCATGGTGGAGAGCTATCCAAACCAGTTTTTGAAAGGCACTTAAGATTTCATATCAGAAGTGGATCAAAAGTTCTCTTTTGGGAAGAATGTTGGTTGGGCACTCACACCCTTATGAAACATATCCTGATATATATTTTATAGCAAGGAGCAAGGGTGCAATGATAAACCAGCTAAAAGAGAATGACAATGAGGAGAATTTGAAGATTAGAAGAAGGGCATCTAGCACACAAACTCTTGAACTCACTTCATTAATGAATCAGCTGAGATCAATATTCATATCAGGGCATGGAGAGGACGAGATAGTTTGGAGCCCATCCCTTCTAGACTCTTCTCGGTGGCTTCATACTATCGCATAATTTCAAATAAAACTTCATCTACGCAATTTCACCCTACTTACCTTCTTTGGAACCTGCCTGCCCCTAGAAGAGAAACAAATTGAGTAACTTGGGAGGTATCATTGTGAGCATTATACAAAATATCCCAACTGCTGTTATGAGAAAGCATTGGCAAAAGACCATATACTTCAAACAGCATAAACCACCGGTCATGGTGCCATGGTCCCCGCCACCATTGGATTGGATGAAATTAAATTTTGATGGGTCATCTAAAGGCAACCCAGGTCCAGCAGGTTTTGGAGGTATTATAAGTTCAAATGAAGGGCAGATCATATATGCTTACTCAGGGCCTCATGGGATGGCCACCTCCAATGAGGGATTTGAATTGCGGCAACTCCTGGAAGAACGCCCATTATAATTGAAGGAGGCTCTACTTTAACCATTAGCTGGGCTTTACAAACTATTTCCATTCCTTGGAAGCTTAAACAGATTTTTGACGAAATCTAAGAAATAGCCAAAAGCTGGAACATTGAATGGAAGGTGGTTCCTTGTTCAGCAAATTCCCTTGCTGATCAGCTAGCAAAAGTGGGTGTGAGCTGGCATACACTAGCAATGGGCAACACACTACCACTCTCCTAGCCTTCCACTAATGTTTGTAGCTTTGCAAATTTTATTTGAAAAAATGAATTTGTACTGATGTAACTCTATCATTATATGTACCATTCTTGAAAAGGCATTGAAAGAACAATTTCGCTGTTTCAAAAAAAAAAGTTTCAGGATGGTAAAAGCTTCTCCTTTTAAGGGTGGAAAAGTATGTTTTTCCTCCTAAAATTGGTAATCTAAAAAATCAAGGCATTTTCTATGTAAAAATCTTGAATGACATATATATTCTGCATATGGGGCCCATTTTACAGGGAATTTGCTCTTAAGCGGGGAAAGGGTAGCTACATTTTCCAGTGTAAATAAAAAGAGGCCCTGGACTTGTTGGAAGTTGTTAAGTGTGCAGAGCCGAAGGAATTTTTTTTTTTTTTTGTTTTTGCGAATACCTAACAGGAAATTCATTCCAATAGGACTGTCGGAAGACTTTACCATACTGAAATTTAGGTCAAATAGCTCCAGACTTTAACCCACACATGCCATGTGAAATTGCTGTTCACTAGCAAACGATCTAGCCTCTTGTCAGATTGACCACAGTGGGCGGAGGAGGTTTAGTGGGGTGACTCCTACTTTGGACATGATGTCTCTTGTGATGATTTTGTTGTGAATGAACTTCTAGAGGAAAAATATGTGCTTTTGTGGACCGGATAGCCACCATACAACAATGGTAGCTTGTTAGTTTCTCAGTTGTCAACTTCGCACAGCAGGAGGATAATAAGAGGGTATCTATCAAATTCTGGCACCCAAATCAGTTGGTCCTCGGAATTGAGGTCAAGGTGAGTTGCTCCACAACTAAGAGATTATGTCAGTAGAACGGGAGAAAGAAAGGCTAGACAGAGGAAGAAAGAGGGAGAAAGGGAAGAACAAAGAGGGTTTTCAATATTTCAATTAATCCGAAAAGTATTGTTTTACAATAACCATGGCCTACTTATAGGCTTACTGAAAACCCTATAACAATTTGATTCTTAATAAAACACTGAATAAAAGATAACTAAATAAAGGAAATCAAAATCTCCTAATTCAACTCTCCTGTTTTTACGCCTAACATCGGTCTTAAGACCTTGTGCTACGTCATTCCCCCCCAGTGGAAAAGAACTCAACTCCGGTGAGTTAAACTGCAAATAAGAATCCAGCAAAGCAGGGGGCGAGTTGACGCAATTCGTCTTCAGTAATCGAAGTATCATCAGAGGAAAGACGATCTTTCCAGTGCACAAGGAATTGGTGATCACCCCCAGTCACAGAAGTAGCGTACTTATCTTCAAGAACATCCACAATCAAATCACTCGGAGCAATAGGCTGTGTAGGCAATCGGGGAACCAAAACTGAAGAGGGACCTGCAACCATAGAAGAAGGCAAAACAGGAGGCTCTAATGTGCCTCGGTAAGTAAATAAATCTGCCACATTGAATATAGGATTGATAGACAAATCAGGAGTTAAGTCAAGGACATGCATTGGATCTGAGTCGACGAGAAACTGTAAAGGGACCAATGGAGCGGGCATGAAGGTTCTTTATGGCATTTGGTGGAAAGCGTGCAAGGTTAATACGAGCCATAACATACTCACCAATCTGAAATTCCTTAAACCTACGATGTGCATTAGTAGAAAGTTTATAATTTTCATTACTCAAAACAATTTTTCGTTTTATCTCAGCATGTAGGTTATGGATGTGTTTAGCAAAAGTGTGGGCAGATTCAGAAGGCCGAGAGGCAGTGGGTAGGGGTATAAGGTCAAGAGGTTTGGGTGAGAGGCCATAGACAATTTCAAATGGGCTTTTACCGGTGGTGCAATTGACTGAATTATTGTAAGCAAATCCAGCAATGGGTAACATGACATCCCACGTACCAGGTTTATCCCCAACCAAACAGCTAAGCAAATCCCCAAAACTACGATTAGCCACCTCCTCTTGACCATCAGTCTATGGATGAAAAGCAGAGGAAAATTTCAATGTGGTACCAAATAATTTCCCCAGTTAGACACTATAGTAGAAGGTAGGTTATGTAAGCGCACAATCTCCTTAAAGAATAGTTTAGCTATATGGGATGCATCAGTAGTCCTAGAATATGGGTCATGACTCTCATAAAGGTGCTTGGGGTATTAGGCATACCAAAAGGTATGACCACCCATTTATACAACCCAACCTGAGTTTTAAAGGCAATTTTCCACTCATCACCTAGACGGATTCTAATTTAGTGGTATCCACTCAATAGATCTATCTTTGAGAACACTTGAGCGCCGGCTAGGTCATTGAGCATATCGTCTAACTATGGGACGGGGAATCGATATTTCACAATGATCTTATTAATAGCTCTACTATCTACACACATACGCCATGAGCCATCTTTCTTGGGGGTTAACAAGACAGTAACTGCACAATGACTTAGGTATGACGAATAGAACCTTTCTGCAACAAACCTTCTATTTGCCTATTCAATCAGTGGGGTTCATTTTATAATGTGGAAGGTTAGGCAATTGGGCACCTAGGGTGAGGTCAATGGCATGTTGGATCTCTTATAGGGGTAACTCATCCGGGAGTTCGCCTAGCATGACATCCTGAAACTCATCAATAGTGGGTGAACACAGTTGTGGATGGGAGCATCCAGAGGGAAGCGAAAATTGACCTTGTTTACTAGTGCAAAAATTAGACCAGACTCGGTTCACCTTGCATAAATTGTTTAGGAGATAATATTTGCGGGCGGTTAGCGAGGACGATGATGGTATGAGAAGGGAAAGAGACTTTTGTGTAGGGGTAGGTTTGGCAAGGTGTAGTAGGACAGTTTTAGTACCATGAGTAAACGAGTAGGTGTTATCTTTGCCAAAATTCCTAACATCATTATCGTACAGACCAAGGTCTACCTAGCAAAAGTGAGCAACATCCATAGGTAAGACATCACAGCACGAGATCCTCCGAATAAGGGCCAATCTAAAGGGGTACTAGACAACGCCCGTGATCGGAAGAGAAGTCTTATCTACCCAAGCAACTCTAAAAGGATGTGGATGGGGTTATGTATGAAGATTGAACCAAGTGAGAGCTGTCTTTGAAATTACGTTCATGGTACTACCCCATCAATAACAATTTTATAGGTTTTGTTTTTAAGAGGAACAACAATGTGAAATATGCTGGTGCGCTTCCAAGTGTCGTGGAGGTGGAGCGGACAAGATGCATCTCATGATAGCGAGACATATGTTGTGGATTGGTAGGAGGATCATCATCAAGTAAGTCATTTTCATAGTCATGATCCTCCATAGGAGTAATAGCAACAATTTCATAATCTCCCTCAAGGGTGGTTTCGTCAATACATTCCATTGCTAATGTGTGATTTGGACAACGGAAGCGATATGAGTTGGGGCAAACTGGAAATAATATGAGCGGCCTAGTTATCTAGGTCGTGATTCTTCTTATCGTCGAACCGTGGATAGAAGTTGAAGCAGAGAGGAAATGGAAGGCTGAGACGGAGGCGGCGATGGGGGAGGCGGCGATGGGGGGAGGCGGCGATGGGGAGGCGGCGATGGGGGAGGCGGCGATGGGGGAGGCGGCGATGCCGGAGGCGGCGATGCCGGAGGCGGCGATGCGGCGGCGATGCGAGGCGGCGATGCCGAGGCGGCGATGCGGAGGCGGCGATGCCGGAGGCGGCGATGCGGAGGCGGCGATGCCGGGCGGCGATGCCGGGGCGGCGATGCGGGCGGCGATGCGGGAGGCGGCGATGATGAGGCGGCGGCGATGCGGGCGCGGCGATGCGATGGAGGCGGCGATGCCGGAGGCGGCGATGGGGAGGCGGCGATGGGGAGGCGGCGATGGGGAGGCGGCGATGGGGAGGCGGCGATGGGGAGGCGGCGATGGGGAGGCGGCGATGGGGGAGGCGGCGAGGGGGAGGCGGGGGGGCGGCGGGGGGGGCGGCGGGGGGGCGGCGAGGCGAGGCGGCGAGGCCGGAGGCGGCGAGGCGGGAGGCGGCGGGCGGAGGCGGCGAGGCCGGAGGCGGCGAGGGCCGGGGCGGGCGAGGCCGGGAGGCGGCGAGGGGAGGCGGGGGGGGGGCGGGCGGCGGGGGGCGGGCGGGCGAGGCGGGAGGCGGCGAGGGGGAGGCGGCGAGGCGGGAGGCGGCGAGGGGGGCGGGAGGGGAGGGGAGGCGGCGGGGCGGCGAGGCGAGAGGCCGAGGCGGCGAGGCCAGGAGGCCGGAGGCGGCGAGGCCGCGAGGCCGCGGCGGCGAGGCCGCGAGGCCGCGAGGCCGGAGGCGGCGAGGCGGGAGGCGGCGAGGCCGGGAGGCGGCGAGGCCGGAGGCGGCGAGGCGGGAGGCGGGCGGGAGGCGGCGAGGCCGGGAGGCGGCGAGGCCGGAGGCGGCGAGGCGGAGGCGGCGCAGGCGGAGGCGGCGAGGCCGGAGGCGGCGAGGCCGGAGGCGGCGAGGCCGGAGGCGGCGAGGCGGGGCGGCGCGAGGCGGGCGGCGCGAGGCGGAGGCGGCGAGGCCAGAGGCGGCGAGGCGGCGGGCGGGCGGGCGAGGCGGGCGGCGGGCCGGGAGGCGGCGGCGGGGAGGCAGCGAGGCGGAGGCGGGCGGCGATGGGGAGGCGGGGCGGAGGTGGCGATGGGAGGAGGCGGGGCGGAGGTGGCGATGGGGAAAACGTGAGGCAGAGGCGGCGATGGGGGGAAACGGTGAGGGCGGAGGCGGCGATGGGGGAAACGGTGAGGGCGGAGGCGGCGATGGGGGAAACGGTGTGGGCGGAGGCGGTCGCAGACGTTTCGGCTCCTCGTCTTCTTCTTCTTTTCGTCTCTGCTCACCCGAAGAGTATTTTTGTGAAGGGGTTCTGCTGTTGGCGAAAACGACACCAACGACGCTATTCGACAAGGCGAGGGAAAAGAAACAGAGTTTGGAGGAAAGAGGAGAAGATGGAAGGGTGTAGGTCAGAGGAAACGGCTGGCTCTGATACCAATTGATGTAGAACGGAGAAAGAAAGGCTAGACAGAGGAAGAAAGAGGGAGAAAGGGAAGAACTTTTAAGTTCCTTCACCAAAGATATTGGTGTGATCAGCAAACTGGATACTGCTGCTGCAATACCTCTTGTCATTGAAGGCGGATAAGAGCCAGTTGACACTGTGTATCTCTATAGAGTTGCTCGCCCCTCTCAAATGTTGTTGAGAAAGAGTGGGAAGTTTTGGTTAAACCTGTTGAGCATCTATACTTGACTTGCTGATATTGCTGAAGATAGGGAAGGTTGTAGATGAGAAGCATCTAGGGACCTATTTCCCCACCTTCACTAAAGCGCATCTTTACCATCATGAAGTCAAAGGAAGAACCGAGAGATAAAATCAAAATATTTCTTAAAGACATCTGCCTGAACTAATCTAGGTTGACCTAATATTAGGAAGTTGTTAGATTTCATCTGCTCCTATTGCAACATCGGTAATTATTTGCCCATGTAAGAGTTCTGATGTTTCCGAAAGAAATTGATAAATGGAGTTTTGATCTATGTTAATCACTACAGGGTGGTCGAGAGAGGGCTGAGCATTTGAAGAATAAAAGAGACAAACCTGCTTTTCTCACCAAATAGTGGTGGAGATTAAGAAGTTTTTCGGATGGTTTGTAACTGGATATTATGCACTAAAGAAAATTTATGCGCTTCAGCTCTCACAAACCTCCAGGTGATAGATCTCAAGGTGGATCCTGCACCCACAGTTCGGGTGGATCCAGCTCCCCATTGCAGGGTAGATCCAGCCCCCCAGTGTAGGTCTGAGCTCAACGTTCTTTGCTCCTCAGTGGGCAACATTCGCCTGAAGGAGTGGAATGATCATAGACAGGACTGTACAGCCTCTCCTTGCCGACCAGGACCAGCAGGTTTCTGTAATTCTAATGAGGCGGAGGTAAGATTACTTGTTGGTATCGGGCTATTCTTGCGCAATTTTGTGGACCCTCTAATTGTAGGAGGACTCAGCATTAGTTATTTGTGGTGCTAGCATAAAACACCTCCACTTGGATACCTTGACCACTCTTGAAGAATTCACTGATACCTTCTCAGAATTGCAATTTGCCCGGTCAAAGATTCCTAAATTTGGCCAATTCTTTGGCAGACCACCTACAAAAAAATCAGTGGTTTCGACGGAATATCTTCCATCTGGCTTTCTCTCTCAACTGTTACTACTGTTCTATCTGCCATTTAAAGCTTGTTATTTTATTGTTATACCATATGTTCTATTCTATGACCAATCATTTGCTCAGTAAGGAACTTGTTATATAAGCTTAATTCCAGCCGAGTTCTGGTATCATTTCATAACACACATAACAGTAATGGTTCTCAGAATGCCAATAGAATATGTTTATTAGAGTTTTTTTTTTTTTAAAGTGAATCTGCTATTTCTGATTGTGTAGAAAGTTATGTTTCAGTTTCCACATGAGTTTGAATCAACTCTTTGATTCTTCCATGATATAGGTGAAGTGATTGGCGCCTTCTCTATCCCTATTGGAAGCTCAGCTGGCATTCTGACAAGAGCACCTTCTGTTAGATTTTTACATCAACCTGTTGATGTTCAAAAGATCTCTTCTTATCCACTGAAGAAACGGGTGAGCTTACTTGCGAAATGTGTTTTACTTGTTTTTAGCTTTATTTTACTAACTACGTGCTTCTTTTTTTCAGGGTCTAGCTGCAACTGATGTTGTTGATCAAGGCAGTGGTAGTTTGTTGGTTTGTACTTCTTATTTTGAGAAGAAAACAATAGTCAACTTCCAGAGCAATATAGACAAAACTTCTACAGATAGGGATGTGGGTTTCTGGGTTGGGCTCCAACCAGAAGGACCTTGGGAGAGCTATCGATCATTGCTGCCACTAACAGTTGTTCCTAAAACTCTTAGCGAAAATCTTTTTGCATTTGAAGTGATCATGAATAATGGAAAGAAGCATGCCATATTCCGAAGCCTTGCAGTTGCTGTGAATGATGCTGACATTGCTTTAGAATTGTCTGTCTGCCCTATGCTCAACAATGATTCTCTTATATCATTGGTGCCAAATAGTTTAGTATTAGAAGAGGTCTTTGAGAATGAACGGTACCATCCCGTGTCTGGGTGGGGGAACAAGTGGCTTGGCACTCGGCCCAATGATCCCGCACATTGGAGTACCAGGGACTATTTGTATTCCTCTAAGGTGAGTTGTGTGGTTTACATTTAGAATTCTCCTTTTGGTTTTTATCATACTGCTCTAGAACCTAATTTTCTTATTTTCTTGAAGAATTTTTTCGAGCCTCCTGTCCCTACTGGATGGCAATGGACATCTGGTTGGGACCGCGAGAGATCGCAATTTGTTGATAGTGAAGGCTGGGCATATGGACCTGATTTTCAATCCCTAAAATGGCCCCTATCTTCTGCAAAATCTTGCATGAAATCATCTTCAGACTTTGTCAGGAGGAGACGGTGGATACGTCCTAGAAAGCAGTTATCTCAGGGTAACCCAAGTGCAAGTAGGAGCTATGTTGCTATTCTAAAGCCAAGATCATCTGTTGTTTTGCCTTGGAAGAGCATGACCAAGGGTGCTGACCTGTGCCTACAAGTTCGTCCATATGTTGGCCATCTTGAGACCCCTTATGCATGGGGACATGCAGTTACAGTGGAATCCAGTTTGAACAATACCAACAATCAGACGTCTGGAGAACAAGGTTCATTTTCCAAACAAAATACCATGAAATCCAACAATTCCACAACACCTGCTTCAGTTTTCAAGTTGGATCAGCTGGAAAAAAAAGGATATAATGTTCTGTTGCAACCCTGGCAACAGCACCAAAAAATATTTTTGGCTTTGTGCAGGATCTGATGCTTCTGTCCTCCACACAGAACTAAATTCTCCTGTTTATGATTGGAAAATATCTTTTAATGCTCCTGTGAAATTGGAGAACAAACTCTCTTCTCAAGCGGAATATTTTATTTGGGAGAAATTGACGGAAGGGAATCTTGTTGAGAGGCAGCAAGGCACTATCTCGCCTGGGGGCAGCACTTTGATTTATTCTGTAGATATGTTAAAACCTATTTACCTCACGCTATTTGTCCAAGGTGGCTGGGTCTTGGAAAAGGTACTTTTGAGTTAAATATATTAACGCTGCACTGTCTTGTGGCAGAAATTTGATATAAGTCTTTGTTTGTTATCACCAGGAACCTGTTCTAATTTTAGATCCTTCTACTCCTGAGGTTGTGTCATCTTTCTGGATGGTTAACCTACAAAGTAACAGGTTTGTGTTTTGTAGAACTCATCCATACACGTGTTATTTTAATATGTGAGTTCTTATTTGTTTTGTCTATTTTATCCAGGAGGTTACGTGTAAGCATTGAGCGTGATTTGGGAGGAACAAATGCTTCAAGCAAAATGATTAGATTATTTGTCCCATATTGGATAGCGAATGATTCACATTTGCAGTTGGAATATCGATTGGTTGAAGTTGAGCCTTTGGAAGATATAGAAGCTGATTCCCGTTCACTTTCCCGAGCAGTCAAATCTGCAAAACTAGCCTTGAAACGTCCCATCATGTCATCTGATGCAAAAGATTCTGGCTCAAAGAAGAATGTCCAATTGCTAGAAGCCATTGAAGAGTTGAGTGCAGCACCAGTGATGTTATCTCCTCAGGACTACCTTACTCGCTCTAGCCTAATGTCATTTCCTCCTCGAAATGACACTTTTCTTTCTCCAAGAGTAGGAATTGCAGTTTCTCTTCATCATTCAGATTATTTCAGTCCTGGAATCTCTCTTCTACAGCTGGAAAAGAAGGTAACGTGATTAGTTTTCTAAGGGAGAGATTACGAAGAGAAGCATTCCAAATGATTAAAATTTCATCTTTCTAGCAACTTTTGACATTTTGTGATGCTATTTATATTGTAGGAGAGAGTTGATGTGAAGGCATTCAATTCAAATAGATCTTATTGCAAGCTTTCTGCTCTGCTCACAATGGCTTCAAACAGAACAAAGGTCAAAGATTATTTTGTTCTTTACTTTAGACTGTTTTGTGTAGTGGCTAATCTCAATTTATTGATGGAACAAGTGATTTAATTTCAGATAGCTCTTATGTTTTGTGATAGGTTCTTACATAACGTAAAACTTTGTTATTCGCTTACACAAGTTGAGCAATTTATGTAGTATTGGGAATATATTAAAAAAATTTGAAAGTTGGAAATATGTCAAATATATTTCTTGGATATTTTAATTTCTTTTATAAGTTGCTTGCTGAATTAAAAAATAATCTTGTAAATTAATCCTACTAATTCGTATAAATATGATCTTTTGTTATGCTATACCTTTTCTACTGCCAGTTGGAAGATTTCACCATGCAGGGATCGTGTTAGGATGATTTATGGGAGAGATTTGTATTTGATACTGAAGTTTCCTCTTATATGCAGGTTGTTCATTTTCAGCCACACACCTTATTATTCAACAGAACAGGGTCTAGCCTACTCTTGCAGCAGTTTGACACGCAGTTTGTCCAACCTCTTCATCCAATTGACCGTCCATTAATTTTTCTGTGGCAACACACAGGAAGAAGTGAATTGTTAAAGGTTTGATCAGATTCTTATTACCAGTGGAACTAGTTGACTCAATTAAACTTGACTCTTTGCCATTGGCTTGCATGTAAAGTATGTGTTGCTTCTCTGCCTACTTGTGTAGAAGCTAAATGAACTGTGCTGGTAAAATGCAGTTAAGAATGGATGGATTCAAATGGAGTACTCTCTTCAGCATTGAGCACGAAGGAGTGATGAGTGTCCGCTTGAAGAGTGAGATGGGGAATGAGGAGAAGATTGTAAGAATAGAAGTACGAAATGGTGCAAAAAGTTCTCGTTATGAAGTTATTTTTCGTCCTGAGTCTTTTTCAAGCCCATTCAGGTAAAGAGTATCCTCCTCCCTTGCCAGGAACTTTTGCTTTTTTGCTTGTGAAGTAACAGAGGAGTTGCACTCTCCATGAAAAGGAAAAGAGACTTTAAATTTAAATAGAAACATTTAAATAAATTTATTTGCTTAAAACAAAAATTTTCAGATATAAATTCAATGCCTCGGCATTTTGATTGCACCACGGTACATACTGGCCAAAGTCACTGTGTGCCAATCTTTTTTAACTAGAGGGGGGGTTGAAGAGCCTCTAAGTTAATCTAGGGGCAACATTACAATGCCACCAGTTGAATATATGAAAGTGGATGCACCTTCAATTCAGAGACAACCTTCTATATCTGGTGGGCGGCATATATATGTGTTTCTAGCCTTAGTTTATTTTTTATTTTTTAAAATGGTGAGTCTTGCTCTTTTATTTTTTATCAGTAATCGTAGAAATCAATTAATATAATCTGTAAAATAAATACAATCTTGATCTGTAAATAAGCTTACAATTCTAATCATAGGCCAACATATTAACATTTAGGAAAGTGGAAATGCTATTGCCTAGTGCAATTACAGGTCTATTAACTCCTCTAGCCAGGTGGTCGGCTATATGATTAGGGTTTAGGGTTTAGAGTAGAGTTCCGTGGAGATGTTCCAGTCTTTAGTGATTTTGGAGAGTTCATCATTGATATGGTTGATCTTCCAAGGATATTGATTGCTTTCTTGGCCCATCCAATAGTTAACGTGGAGTGTCCTTCAATAACTATTGGACCGGTCGGCAATGTGGATAATATCTTGACTCCTAGTAGTCCCGTGACGTCGACTTCATTGGAGGTTGCTATTCCCATTGGTCCCGAGTAGACAGTTATGATCTGACCTTCGTCTCCTTTAATATTTCCTCCATAACCTATTGGCCCTGGGTTATTTTTTGATGAACCCATAAAGTTTAGCTTCAGACATCCTATTGGAGGGGGCACCCATTCCACCATAACTGGTGATTTATGCTGTTTGAAATATATGATTTTCTGCTAATGTTTTCTTAGAATAACTTTAGGGAGTGGAGGCATACTTTTTGAGTTAGTAGTTCATAGGAAGATATTTTGCATTGATTTCACCACTAGACCTCCAATCGATCCTGATTTGTCATTGAAAGTTCTCATTCCCTTCCGTATATGGTCCACGGAATGTCAGCCAAGGAGGCCATCCACATTATGTTAGATTTAGTGAAGGAAGATAGAAGATGAGAAAAAAGTGAAGAGATAAGAAGAAGGGGAAGAGAGAAGGAGAAAAAGAGGTTGTAAGGTCTTAATGACCTACAACCCTAAACCATGTATTAATAGAATCCGAAAATACAAAATTACAATAATGCCATTCATGGCTTGAAGAGTAAGTAAACTAAACATAATAACTAATGGAAGTTTAGTAAAATTACTAAACTACCCCCAACTCTTAACACTCCTCCTCAAGCTGGAGCATAGATATCATGAAGGCCTAGCTTGGAGAGAAGATACTCAAATTCCTTCCATCCAAGACCTTTAGTGAGTAGATCAACTAGTTGGTCTTTAGTGTTAACTTGTAGAGTGTGCACGAATCTTGAGGCAGCAACAGTAGCAGTTGTAGCAATAGTAGCAGTAGCATAAAGAGGGTTTTATGAACCCAACAACAGCAAAATAACACCTTCTCGGAGCAGCACCAAGCGTGTAGCACACTTAAACAACAGTATTAGCGATCACCCTTTTCGCAGCAAAGGCGCAAGCGATCGAGTCTAATGACTTAGCAGTACGAGTCCAAAGACTCAGCAGTACGAGTCCAACAATTCAGCTGTAGCAGAAAACCTCACCAAAGGACAAACCATTACAGTTTTGACTCCTCATCAGGCAGCTTGCAATCAACCTGAGCAGTTCGCATGTTAAAAATGTCCCACTATGGACTCTTAATTGCTTCTAAGGATCCCACATTAATATCCTCAAAAGCATTAAGCAAAACCCAGTTTGTATAACACTAGCAAGGACTCAGGGGCAACCATCGAGGAGGTAGTGACATGATTGAAGCATCGTTGGTTCCTCATCCACCAATTGAGAAAAAAGTCGTGGCTTCTAGAACCTTCTCCGCAACATGATCCAGGAAGTAGAGGGATGACTGAGCATTATTGGTTCTTCACCTGCCAAGTGCCCTTACAGCAGGCCTTGGGTTCCTTCATTTCAAAATGACAAATTTCACCAGGATAACGATCGGCGCAATCCAACCCCATTACCCCCTGAGTTCCCAACTCACCTACACCACCACTTTTAACTTTAAAAAAAAACAAAAAAAAAGACGTTTAACTTTAAAGTGGACATGTTGTACAGTATTGCTACCTATCTTCCAGATAATTTGGCCGGGACTGCTCCAATCAACATCTTATGGAAAACTTCTTATTTTTTGAGAATGAATTTTTTTTTTTTTGAGAATGAAACTTCCTTCTATTTGATTAGTCCCCTTGCTTACTGTTCATATATATTTTATTTTCTTTAGCCCCCCGTTGCTCTTAATCTTTTTTATGTGATAGAGAACTCTTTCTGAATGTTTAAATAAAATGGAAAAGAAATTTCATAATGGTGTGGAATACAGTGGTGGTGTTCAATGCAGTCTTTTCTCTTTCTTTCTTTGCCCTTATTCCATAGCAAGACTGATTCTGAATTGTTTGAACAGGCTTGAAAACCGCTCAGTCTTTATACCATTATCTTTTCGGCAAGTGGATGGGACAGAGGATTCCTGGCGACCTCTTTATCCCAATTCTTCTTCTTCATTTTTCTGGGAAGATCTTGGTAGAAAACGACTGTTAGAAATTATTGTGGAAGGAGCTGACCCTTCAAAATCTCAGAAATACAATATTGAAGAGGTTGCTGACCACCAACCTATGCGAGTCACTGGTGGGCCTGTCACTGCTCTCTGTGTTAGTGTTTTAAAAGAAGGAAGATGTATGTTGTTAAAATTAGTGACTGGATGCCATCAAATGAAACTGAAGTATCTAACCTGAGACAGACTCCATTAACATCACCTCGACCATCAGAAGTTGGTCAACTACAGTCACCTCTATCATCTGAGTGTGAATTTCATGTTATTGTGGAGCTTGCAGACTTCGGCTTATCTGTCATAGATCATACTCCAGAAGAGATTCTCTACCTGTCTCTGCAAAATTTTCTGCTGTCATATTCAACTGGTTTAGGGTCTGGAATAAGCAGGTTCGTTATTTGGCTGTCTAATATGCTAGGTTGAACCCTTATGCAACTATTCCAGTTGTAGGTTTTGTTGAATACATATTTCTCTGTATTTTTCTATTGACAGATTTAAGGTGCGAGTGCTTGGGATTCAACTGGATAACCAATTGCCATTGACTCAATGCCTGTTCTGTTTCGACCTCAGAAGGTTCAGGATCAGATTGATTACATTTTAAAATTGTCTGTTACAATGCAATCTAGCGGATCTGTAGACTTCTGTGTCTATCCTATATTGGTCTCCAGGTTTGTCTTACGGTGTCCATTCATTTTGTAGCTTTGTATTACTGTTGATTTTTTTATTTTTAAACCATGCTGGATTTCCTATCATGCCTCTTTTCTTACATGGCTTCTCATGTAGGTTCCAGAAAGTTCATCATTTTAATCAATATTCATGAGCCAATTATCTGGCGTCTTCATGAGATGGTGCAGCATGTGAAGTCAGGTAGACTGTTAGGTTCTCGATCAACTGCTGTTTCTGTTGATCCCACTATAAAAATTGGGTATGTAACAATTTAATTCAAGGGGTGTGAATATTTTTGCTTTCTCTAGCTGTAATGTTTTCTGAAAATATACCCTTGTTAAAATCAGGTTATTTAGCATCTCGGAGATCCGCTTCAGATTGTCACTTGCTATGTCACCGACGCAACGCCCAAGGGGCATTCTTGGGTTTTGGTCATCATTGATGACTGCTTTGGGAAATACAGAACATATGCCTGTAAGTTCTTAAGATAAGAACACGGCTTCTGTTCCTTTATTTTGCTTTTTCTTTTAGTCCTTACATAAGAACAAGGCTTCTGTGTCTTTATTTTTCTCTTCCTCTATGCTTTATTTTTTACTTTAAAAAAGGTAAAATTATGAAAAGAAAATTTTCAAACAACAAATTTTGCTTGACTATATATGATGAAGTTATTTTCCTTGTAGATTCGCATTAATCAGAGATTTCTTGAGGATGTATGCATGCGGCAGAGTGCTGTCATTAGTGCTGCTATATCGAGCATCCAAAAAGATCTGCTTAGTCAGCCTCTTCAACTTTTGTCTGGGGTTGACATCCTTGGTAATGCTAGCAATGCTCTAGGGCATATGAGCAAAGGTGTTGCAGCATTATCAATGGACAAGAAATTCATTCAGAGTCGCCAAAGACAGGTTATTTTCATCCACTATTTCATTCGTTCTTACTGATTTTTTTTTTTTTTTTTGTCAAGAAAATTTTCTGATTCGTCCCCCAATTACAGGACAACAAAGGAGTAGAGGATATTGGGGATGTCATAAGGGAGGGGGGAGGTGCCCTTGCAAAGGGATTTTTTAGAGGAGTTACTGGTATCTTGACCAAGCCACTGGAAGGTGCAAAATCATCTGGAGTTGAAGGTTTTGTTCAGGCGTGGGTAAAGGATTAATAGGAGCAGCGGCACAGCCCGTGAGTGGAGTACTTGACCTTCTCTCGAAAACTACAGAAGGTGCCAATGCTGTGAGAATGAAAATTACATCAGCTATTACTTCTGAAGAGCAATTGCTTCGTAAGCGTCTCCCACGTGCAATTGGTGGGGATAACTTGATTCATCCTTATGATGAGTACAAAGCACAAGGACAGGTATACAAAGTCAAGATATTTGATGCCAAAGCGCTAAACTGGTATTTATATTTTAGAAGTAACCCTGAACTTAGTTTCTCTTTATGTAGGTCATACTACAACTTGCGAATCTGGTGCCTTTTTGGGCAAGTTGATCTTTTCAAGGTTCGAGGAAAGTTTGCTTTGTCAGATGCATATGAAGACCATTTCTTACTTCCAAAAGGAAAAATCGTCATTGTAACACACCGGAGAGTCTTATTGCTACAAGTAAACAGTTATAAACCATTGAGAATTTCCTTTTTTTTTTTTTCTTACTAAGAAAACCTTGCTGTTTTATTTTCGTTTCAGCAACCCTCGAACATCATAGGGCAAAGGAAATTCAACCCAGCAAGAGATCCATGTACAGTGCTGTGGGATGTGCTATGGGATGATTTGGCAACAATGGAATTGACGCATGGGAAGAAAGAAAGTCCAAGATCACCTCCCACTCAGCTTATTCTGTACCTAATAAATAAGTCACCAGATACAAGGGAGTCTACTCGTGTTATGAAATGCACACAGGATTCTCAACAAGCTTTTGACATATATTGTTCAATCGACCGGGCAATCAATTTATTTGGACCAACACGTTCCAGGGTCTGAAATTTATTCGCAGTTTCTGAATAGTTAATTTCTATCAACCAGTTGTGAATCCTAAACTTGCTATGTCTAGCAGGAAACGCCGAAGAAGGTGCAAAAACCTTATTCTCCTCGTTGCAGTGACAACACCCCTATAGATTCAAAAGAAACAGAGGGTGCGATGTGGGGCACAGAGGAATCACAAGTGCCTCTCAGTTCAACATTTGGTGATGTCCCTTCTCAATCTCAATCCGAGTGAGATCTGCATTTGATTGGATCATTTATCCTCCCGTAAAGGTGTCAGTCTATAAATAGTTAGTTTTATGTCTTTATTATTTTTTTTTTTTTATTGATTATTTATTTTATCTTACATTTTCTGTTTGCAGGCTTCTGCTAGAGAAGGCAGTGCTCTCATCCCCGTGGATTATTTATTTTTTGTGCAGTACACCCCAGGAACTGGTCATGATTGACATCGTCCTACTTGCTATCCTCATTATACATGTACATTTTGTATATTGGAGTGTTTGTATATATGGTCTTCATCATCGCACGCAAGCCTGCTGAAATTTTGAAGACTTTCATGGATTGGACAAGGAGTGAGCAAGTATGTTATCCTCAATTTTGTTACCTATAGAACAGTGTTTTATTGGAGCTTGTTATGTATAGGAAAAATAAGACACCGGGTGTCATTTATTCTGAAGAATTATACTTTGGCACAAGACACCTATTGCCTATTGCTCGGGGCAGTTTGGACTAGCTGGAAATGTACATAAACATGTGTATCGATGTAAAATTTTCGCTTATATTATATTTCAATTAGATTTTTTCTTTTGCCCATTTTCTGTTTTCTCAAAATGGGGTACTTGTTAAGGTAACAGATGAATTCAATTAATCCTACTCAAAGTTCTCGCACAGAGTACCATGCCGTATGCCAGAAGATCTCCAATGAGAAAGACTTCACAATGTACATTCACAACTTGCCTCCATTCAAACAAATTGTCCAGTGCGGAAGCCTTTTCAGTAAACACATAAAACTGAAGAAAAGAAATAAAAAACAAATCACGATAGATGCACAATCAACCAACAGTTGGTGTTTTGTTTTGCAATATCAAGTTCCAAGGGTCTGTAAAAATAACTTTCTCACGATAGATACTTAAATATTGTTACACACTATGAACAGCAATTAATTTGGCCTCCTGAAAATTTAGTTCACGATCATTCTTGTAGTTTAGTTCATCCATTACCTGGAAAATATTGCCGCAAGTGGCGGTCTTCTTCATTGTACATACAATGGCATCCGGACATCACATCTGAAAAAGAAGTAAACAGGCAGTTTAAGTCAACAAACTGTCAAGCATGACTACCTACTTCCAGATGATGTCTTAACCATGGTTACCTTCGGTGACGACATAGAGGAGACTCGCATTGGGCGCTGTACACTGTTTCAGTTTCTTGTAGTTATATATATTAACATACTCAAAGTTCATTCAATCTAATAACATCGTCCTTGCTCCAGTATATTTCCGATGCCTCTTTACTTTTACTCATCTCACCAGGTGCCTCCTGCAGGACCTTATCTAAGCAGTCGGACAAATCCGCTTCTTGTATGCCCAAGTTGGACACTCTTTTGTATGCGTCATATCCTGTCACTTTTAGACCCTCGGGCATAAGTGATCTCAGGGAAATGGAATCAACAGCTCCACAACCTATATCCTGCAATAATGCCTTTGCCAAACCTGGTGTCCAAAAAACTAGAATAGCACAGCTTTTATCCACCAGCCGCAGCTCAAAGTCTGCAGAAAGAGCTGTGTGCATCCCAAGTAGTTGCCTCCTTAGCTCTCCAGCAGAAACTTTACTGCTAAAACCCCAAATGAAAAGCAGGTCATCTATGCTCACCTTTTTGACATTTGTCACTATCACTTCATCTGCATCTGCTGGTTCTTCAATGCCGGGGGAACAAGGGTAAAAGATGTTTGAGTAATCATCCAGGGAATGATGGGCCGACATTGTTTCAGAATCTGGACTTAGTCTTAGTATAGAAGCCAGTTTGGCAAATAAATTTGTTATCGTCAGAATATTATGCCCATGATGCTTCAGTTCTTCTTCCTCAGCTGTTACAAGTTCAAGTTAGCTTGCTACAATTTCTTAACTCACAAACAACATTATGATGCATCTGACATCTATAGTTTGGGTTGCATCTTACCTTGTAGAGGATTTCCATATCAAATGGCACAAAAATTGCCTATTCAAATAATTGGAAGCTGCTGACATATTGTTTGCTTTTTTAAGAGGACCAATCTCCTTCCACAAATGACCAAGGTCTACAATGTTGGAAAAAACTAATTTCAGCGAGCACAGAAACTCAGCCATGCTTGGAGGGAGGGGCGCAAGAAATTTGGAATGGATGAATGTAAAATCTGTAGCACAACATCAATGAATAATTTTTAAAGGGAATGAACAGCAAAAGACCTTAAAATGAAGCATATTCAATATCTTCAGTATCTAATACTAAATGGACCTGACAAGTGTCCTGTGACATATACAAGATCGATCATTTATCCTGTGAAATTCTCCCATAATCTGACCATACAGATAAGGAAAGGAAAGAATGTGGAAGGTTCATTTTATAATGTGGAAGGTTAGGCAATTGGGCACCTAGGGTGAGGTCAATGGCATGTTGGATCTCTTATAGGGGGTAACTCATCTGGGAGTTCGTCTAGCATGACATCCTGAAACTCTGTCAATAGTGGGTGAACACAGTTGTGGATGGGAGCATCTGTAGGGAAGCGAAAATTGACCTTGTTTACTAGTGCAAAAATTAGACCAGACTCAGTTCCTGCTTGCGCAAATTGTTTAGGAGATAATATTTGCAGGCGGTTAGCAGGGACAGTGGTATGAGAAGGGGAAAGAGACTTTTGTGTAGGGGTAGGTTTGGCAAGGTGTAGTAGGACAGTTTTAGTACCATGAGTAAACGAGTAGGTGTTATCTTTGCCAAAATTCCTAACATCATTATCGTACAGCCAAGGTCTACCTAGCAAAAAGTGAGCAACATCCATAGGTAAGACATCACAGCACAGATCCTCTGAATAAGGGCCAATCTAAAGGGGTACTAGACAACGCTCCGTGACTGGAAGAGAAGTCTTATCTACCCAAGCAACTCTAAAAGGATGTGGATGGGGTTATGTATGAAGATTGAACCAAGTGAGAGCTGTCTTTGAAATTACGTTCATGGTACTACCCCCATCAATAACAATTTTATAGGTTTTGTTTTTAAGAGGAACAACAATGTGAAATATGCTGGTGCGCTTCCAAGTGTCAGGTGGAGGTGGAGCAGACAAGATGCATCTCATGATAGCAGACATATGTTGTGGATTGGTAGGAGGATCATCATCAAGTAAGTCATTTTCATAGTCATGATCCTCCATAGGAGTAATAGCAACAATTTCATAATCTCCCTCAAGGGTGGTTTCCTCAATACATTCCATTGCTAATGTGTGATTTGGACAACGGAAGCGATATGAGTTGGGGCAAACTGGAAATAATATGAGCGGCCTAGTTATCTAGGTCGTGATTCTTCTTATCGTCGAACCGTGGATAGAAGTTGAAGCAGAGAGGAAATGGAAGGCTGAGACGGAGGCGGCGATGGGGGAGGCGGCGATGGGGGAGGCGGCGATGGGGGAGGCGGCGATGGGGAGGCGGCGATGCCGGGGCGGCGATGCCGGGGCGGCGATGCGGGCGGCGATGCCGGGCGGCGATGCGGGCGGCGATGCGGAGGCGGCGATGCGGGCGGCGATGCGAGGCGGCGAGGCGGGCGGCGCCTGAGGCGGCGATGCCGGAGGCGGCGATGCGGGCGGCGATGCGTGCGGGCGGCGATGCGAGGCGGCGATGCCGGGGCGGCGATGCGGGCGGCGGCGATGAGGCGGCGGCGGGGAGGCGGCGATGGGGAGGCGGCGATGGGGG
This sequence comes from Aristolochia contorta, assembly GCA_022405105.1. Taxonomy (NCBI): domain Eukaryota; kingdom Viridiplantae; phylum Streptophyta; class Magnoliopsida; order Piperales; family Aristolochiaceae; genus Aristolochia; species Aristolochia contorta. The sequence goes on along the minus strand of JAHZSQ010000045.1, from coordinate 56,003 downwards.
AGGCGGCGATGGGGGAGGCGGCGATGGGGAGGCGGCGATGGGGGGCGGCGGGGGGGGCGGCGATGGGGGAGGCGGCGAGGGGAGGCGGCGAGGGGAGGCGGCGGCGGGGGCGGCGGCGGGGGGGGAGGCGGCGAGGCGGGAGGCGGCGAGGCCGGGGGCGGGCGCGGGGCGGGAGGCGGCGAGGCGGGAGGCGGCGAGGCCGGAGGCGGCGAGGCGGGGGGGGGGAGGCGGCGAGGGGGGGAGGCGGGAGGCGGGAGGCGGGAGGCGGGAGGCGGGAGGCGGGAGGCGAGGCGAGGCGGGAGGCGGGCGCAGGGGAGGCGGCGGGGGGGGAGGCGCGGGCCGGGCCAGGCGGCGAGGCCGGGAGGCCGGAGGCGGCGAGGCCAGGAGGCCGGGCGGCGAGGCCGGGCGAGGCCGCGAGGCCGCGAGGCGGCGAGGCGGGCGAGGCCGGGAGGCGGCGAGGCGGGAGGCGGCGAGGCCGAGGCGGCGGGCGGGGGCGGCGAGGCCGGAGGCGGCGAGGCCGGGAGGCGGCGGGCCGGGAGGCGGCGAGGCGGGAGGCGGCGAGGCCGGAGGCGGCGAGGCCGGAGGCGGCGAGGCCGGAGGCGGCGAGGCGGAGGCGGCGAGGCCGGAGGCGGCGAGGCCGGGAGGCGGCGAGGCCAGAGGCGGCGAGGCCGGAGGCGGCGAGGCCAGAGGCGGCGAGGCCGGGAGGCGGCGAAGGGGGGAGGCAGCGAGGCCGGAGGCGGCGATGGGGGGAGGCGGGGGCGGAGGTGGCGATGGGAGGCGGCGGGCGGAGGTGGCGATGGGGAAGCGGTGAGGGCAGAGGCGGCGATGGGGAAGCGGTGAGGCGGAGGGCGATGGGGAAGCGGTGAGGCGGAGGCGGCGATGGGGAAACGGTGTGGGCGGAGGCGGTCGCAGACGTTTCGGCTCCTCGTCTTCTTCTTCTTTTCGTCTCTGCTCACCCGAAGAGTATTTTTGTGAAGGGGTTCTGCTGTTGGCGAAAACGACACCAACGACGCTATTCGACAAGGCAGAGGGAAAAGAAACAGAGTTTGGAGGAAAGAGGAGAAGATGGAAGGGTGTAGGTCAGAGGAAACGGCTGGCTCTGATACCAATTGATGTAGAACGGAGAAAGAAAGGCTAGACAGAGGAAGAAAGAGGGAGAAAGGGAAGAACTTTTAAGTTCCTTCACCAAAGATATTGGTGTGATCAGCAAACTGGATACTGCTGCTGCAATACCTCTTGTCATTGAAGGCGGATAAGAGCCAGTTGACACTGTATCTCTATAGAGTTGCTCGGCCCTCTCAAATGTTGTTGAGAAAGAGTGGGGAAGTTTTGGTTAAACCTGTTGAGCATCTATACTTGACTTGCTGATATTGCTGAAGATAGGGAAGGTTGTAGATGAGAAGCATCTAGGGACCTATTTCCCCCACCTTCACTAAAGCGCATCTTTACCATCATGAAGTCAAAGGAAGAACCGAGAGATAAAATCAAAATATTTCTTAAAGACATCTGCCTGAACTAATCTAGGTTGACCTAATATTAGGAAGTTGTTAGATTTCATCTGCTCCTATTGCAACATCGGTAATTATTTGCCCATGTAAGAGTTCTGATGTTTCCGAAAGAAATTGATAAATGGAGTTTTGATCTATGTTAATCACTACAGGGTGGTCGTAGAGAGGGCTGAGCATTTGAAGAATAAAAGAGACAAACCTGCTTTTCTCACCAAATAGTGGTGGAGATTAAGAAGTTTTTCGGATGGTTTGTAACTGGATATTATGCACTAAAGAAAATTTATGCGCTTCAGCTCTCACAAACCTCCAGGTGATAGATCTCAAGGTGGATCCTGCACCCACAGTTCGGGTGGATCCAGCTCCCCATTGCAGGGTAGATCCAGCCCCCCAGTGTAGGTCTGAGCTCAACGTTCTTTTGCTCCTCAGTGGGCAACATTCGCCTGAAGGAGTGGAATGATCATAGACAGGACTGTACAGCCTCTCCTTGCCGACCAGGACCAGCAGGTTTCTGTAATTCTAATGAGGCGGAGGTAAGATTACTTGTTGGTATCGGGCTATTCTTGCGCAATTTTGTGGACCCTCTAATTGTAGGAGGACTCAGCATTAGTTATTTGTGGTGCTAGCATAAAACACCTCCACTTGGATACCTTGACCACTCTTGAAGAATTCACTGATACCTTCTCAGAATTGCAATTTGCCCGGTCAAAGATTCCTAAATTTGGCCAATTCTTTGGCAGACCACCTACAAAAAAAATCAGTGGTTTCGACGGAATATCTTCCATCTGGCTTTCTCTCTCAACTGTTACTACTGTTCTATCTGCCATTTAAAGCTTGTTATTTTATTGTTATACCATATGTTCTATTCTATGACCAATCATTTGCTCAGTAAGGAACTTGTTATATAAGCTTAATTCCAGCCGAGTTCTGGTATCATTTCATAACACACAACAACAGTAATGGTTCTCAGAATGCCAATAGAATATGTTTATTAGAGTTTTTTTTTTTTTAAAGTGAATCTGCTATTTCTGATTGTGTAGAAAGTTATGTTTCAGTTTCCACATGAGTTTGAATCAACTCTTTGATTCTTCCATGATATAGGTGAAGTGATTGGCGCCTTCTCTATCCCTATTGGAAGCTCAGCTGGCATTCTGACAAGAGCACCTTCTGTTAGATTTTTACATCAACCTGTTGATGTTCAAAAGATCTCTTCTTATCCACTGAAGAAACGGGTGAGCTTACTTGCGAAATGTGTTTTACTTGTTTTTAGCTTTATTTTACTAACTACGTGCTTCTTTTTTTCAGGGTCTAGCTGCAACTGATGTTGTTGATCAAGGCAGTGGTAGTTTGTTGGTTTGTACTTCTTATTTTGAGAAGAAAACAATAGTCAACTTCCAGAGCAATATAGACAAAACTTCTACAGATAGGGATGTGGGTTTCTGGGTTGGGCTCCAACCAGAAGGACCTTGGGAGAGCTATCGATCATTGCTGCCACTAACAGTTGTTCCTAAAACTCTTAGCGAAAATCTTTTGCATTTGAAGTGATCATGAATAATGGAAAGAAGCATGCCATATTCAAGCCTTGCAGTTGCTGTGAATGATGCTGACATTGCTTTAGAATTGTCTGTCTGCCCTATGCTCAACAATGATTCTCTTATATCATTGGTGCCAAATAGTTTAGTATTAGAAGAGGTCTTTGAGAATGAACGGTACCATCCCGTGTCTGGGTGGGGGAACAAGTGGCTTGGCACTCGGCCCAATGATCCCGCACATTGGAGTACCAGGGACTATTTGTATTCCTCTAAGGTGAGTTGTGTGGTTTACATTTAGAATTCTCCTTTTGGTTTTTATCATACTGCTCTAGAACCTAATTTTCTTATTTTCTTGAAGAATTTTTTCGAGCCTCCTGTCCCTACTGGATGGCAATGGACATCTGGTTGGGACCGCGAGAGATCGCAATTTGTTGATAGTGAAGGCTGGGCATATGGACCTGATTTTCAATCCCTAAAATGGCCCCTATCTTCTGCAAAATCTTGCATGAAATCATCTTCAGACTTTGTCAGGAGGAGACGGTGGATACGCCCCTAGAAAGCAGTTATCTCAGGGTAACCCAAGTGCAAGTAGGAGCTATGTTGCTATTCTAAAGCCAAGATCATCTGTTGTTTTGCCTTGGAAGAGCATGACCAAGGGTGCTGACCTGTGCCTACAAGTTCGTCCATATGTTGGCCATCTTGAGACCCCTTATGCATGGGGACATGCAGTTACAGTGGAATCCAGTTTGAACAATACCAACAATCAGACGTCTGGAGAACAAGGTTCATTTTCCAAACAAAATACCATGAAATCCAACAATTCCACAACACCTGCTTCAGTTTTCAAGTTGGATCAGCTGGAAAAAAAGGATATAATGTTCTGTTGCAACCCTGGCAACAGCACCAAAAAATATTTTTGGCTTTGTGCAGGATCTGATGCTTCTGTCCTCCACACAGAACTAAATTCTCCTGTTTATGATTGGAAAATATCTTTTAATGCTCCTGTGAAATTGGAGAACAAACTCTCTTCTCAAGCGGAATATTTTATTTGGGAGAAATTGACGGAAGGAATCTTGTTGAGAGGCAGCAAGGCACTATCTCGCCTGGGGCAGCACTTTGATTTATTCTGTAGATATGTTAAAACCTATTTACCTCACGCTATTTGTCCAAGGTGGCTGGGTCTTGGAAAAGGTACTTTTGAGTTAAATATATTAACGCTGCACTGTCTTGTGGCAGAAATTTGATATAAGTCTTTGTTTGTTATCACCAGGAACCTGTTCTAATTTTAGATCCTTCTACTCCTGAGGTTGTGTCATCTTTCTGGATGGTTAACCTACAAAGTAACAGGTTTGTGTTTTGTAGAACTCATCCATACACGTGTTATTTTAATATGTGAGTTCTTATTTGTTTTGTCTATTTTATCCAGGAGGTTACGTGTAAGCATTGAGCGTGATTTGGGAGGAACAAATGCTTCAAGCAAAATGATTAGATTATTTGTCCCATATTGGATAGCGAATGATTCACATTTGCAGTTGGAATATCGATTGGTTGAAGTTGAGCCTTTGGAAGATATAGAAGCTGATTCCCGTTCACTTTCCCGAGCAGTCAAATCTGCAAAACTAGCCTTGAAACGTCCCATCATGTCATCTGATGCAAAAGATTCTGGCTCAAAGAAGAATGTCCAATTGCTAGAAGCCATTGAAGAGTTGAGTGCAGCACCAGTGATGTTATCTCCTCAGGACTACCTTACTCGCTCTAGCCTAATGTCATTTCCTCCTCGAAATGACACTTTTCTTTCTCCAAGAGTAGGAATTGCAGTTTCTCTTCATCATTCAGATTATTTCAGTCCTGGAATCTCTCTTCTACAGCTGGAAAAGAAGGTAACGTGATTAGTTTTCTAAGGGGAGAGATTACGAAGAGAAGCATTCCAAATGATTAAAATTTCATCTTTCTAGCAACTTTTGACATTTTTGTGATGCTATTTATATTGTAGGAGAGAGTTGATGTGAAGGCATTCAATTCAAATAGATCTTATTGCAAGCTTTCTGCTCTGCTCACAATGGCTTCAAACAGAACAAAGGTCAAAGATTATTTTGTTCTTTACTTTAGACTGTTTTGTGTAGTGGCTAATCTCAATTTATTGATGGAACAAGTGATTTAATTTCAGATAGCTCTTATGTTTTGTGATAGGTTCTTACATAACGTAAAACTTTGTTATTCGTTTACACCGAAGTTGAGCAATTTATGTAGTATTGGGAATATATTAAAAAAAATTTGAAAGTTGGAAATATGTCAAATATATTTCTTGGATATTTTAATTTCTTTTATAAGTTGCTTGCTGAATTAAAAATAATCTTGTAAATTAATCCTACTAATTCGTATAAATATGATCTTTTTGTTATGCTATACCTTTTCTACTGCCAGTTGGAAGATTTCACCATGCAGGGATCGTGTTAGGATGATTTATGGGAGAGATTTGTATTTGATACTGAAGTTTCCTCTTATATGCAGGTTGTTCATTTTCAGCCACACACCTTATTATTCAACAGAACAGGGTCTAGCCTACTCTTGCAGCAGTTTGACACGCAGTTTGTCCAACCTCTTCATCCAATTGACCGTCCATTAATTTTTCTGTGGCAACACACAGGAAGAAGTGAATTGTTAAAGGTTTGATCAGATTCTTATTACCAGTGGAACTAGTTGACTCAATTAAACTTGACTCTTTGCCATTGGCTTGCATGTAAAGTATGTGTTGCTTCTCTGCCTACTTGTGTAGAAGCTAAATGAACTGTGCTGGTAAAATGCAGTTAAGAATGGATGGATTCAAATGGAGTACTCTCTTCAGCATTGAGCACGAAGGAGTGATGAGTGTCCGCTTGAAGAGTGAGATGGGGAATGAGGAGAAGATTGTAAGAATAGAAGTACGAAATGGTGCAAAAGTTCTCGTTATGAAGTTATTTTTCGTCCTGAGTCTTTTCAAGCCCATTCAGGTAAAGAGTATCCTCCTCCTTGCCAGGAACTTTTGCTTTTTGCTTGTGAAGTAACAGAGGAGTTGCACTCTCCATGAAAAGGAAAAGAGACTTTAAATTTAAATAGAAACATTTAAATAAATTTATTTGCTTAAAACAAAAATTTCAGATATAAATTCAATGCCTCGGCATTTTGATTGCACCACGGTACATACTGGCCAAAGTCACTGTGTGCCAATCTTTTTAACTAGAGGGGGTTGAAGAGCCTCTAAGTTAATCTAGGGCAACATTACAATGCCACCAGTTGAATATATGAAAGTGGATGCACCTTCAATTCAGAGACAACCTTCTATATCTGGTGGGCGGCATATATATGTTTCTAGCCTTAGTTTATTTTTTATTTTTTAAAATGGTGAGTCTTGCTCTTTTATTTTTTATCAGTAATCGTAGAAATCAATTAATATAATCTGTAAAATAAATACAATCTTGATCTGTAAATAAGCTTACAATTCTAATCATAGGCCAACATATTAACATTTAGGAAAGTGGAAATGCTATTGCCTAGTGCAATTACAGGTCTATTAACTCCTCTAGCCAGGTGGTCGGCTATATGATTAGGGTTTAGGGTTTAGAGTAGAGTTCCAGGAGATGTTCCAGTCTTTAGTGATTTTGGAGAGTTCATCATTGATATGGTTGATCTTCCAAGGATATTGATTGCTTTCTTGGCCCATCCAATAGTTAACGTGGAGTGTCCTTCAATAACTATTGGACCGGTCGGCAATGTGGATAATATCTTGACTCCTAGTAGTCCCGTGACGTCGACTTCATTGGAGGTTGCTATTCCCATTGGTCCCGAGTAGACAGTTATGATCTGACCTTCGTCTCCTTTAATATTTCCTCCATAACCTATTGGCCCTGGGTTATTTTTTGATGAACCCATAAAGTTTAGCTTCAGACATCCTATTGGAGGGGCACCCATTCCACCATAACTGGTGATTTATGCTGTTTGAAATATATGATTTTCTGCTAATGTTTTCTTAGAATAACTTTAGGGAGTGGAGGCATACTTTTTGAGTTAGTAGTTCATAGGAAGATATTTTGCATTGATTTCACCACTAGACCTCCAATCGATCCTGATTTGTCATTGAAAGTTCTCATTCCTTCCGTATATGGTCCACGGAATGTCAGCCAAGGAGGCCATCCACATTATGTTAGATTTAGTGAAGGAAGATAGAAGATGAGAAAAAAGTGAAGAGATAAGAAGAAGGGGAAGAGAGAAGGAGAAAAAGAGGTTGTAAGGTCTTAATGACCTACAACCCTAAACCATGTATTAATAGAATCCGAAAATACAAAATTACAATAATGCCATTCATGGCTTGAAGAGTAAGTAAACTAAACATAATAACTAATGGAAGTTTAGTAAAATTACTAAACTACCCCCAACTCTTAACACTCCTCCTCAAGCTGGAGCATAGATATCATGAAGGCCTAGCTTGGAGAGAAGATACTCAAATTCCTTCCATCCAAGACCTTTAGTGAGTAGATCAACTAGTTGGTCTTTAGTGTTAACTTGTAGAGTGTGCACGAATCTTGAGGCAGCAACAGTAGCAGTTGTAGCAATAGTAGCAGTAGCATAAAGAGGGTTTTATGAACCCAACAACAGCAAAATAACACCTTCTCGGAGCAGCACCAAGCGTGTAGCACACTTAAACAACAGTATTAGCGATCACCCTTTTCGCAGCAGTGCGGCAGTACGAGTCTAATGACTTAGCAGTACGAGTCCAAAGACTCAGCAGTACGAGTCCAACAATTCAGCTGTAGCAGAAAACCTCACCAAAGGACAAACCATTACAGTTTTGACTCCTCATCAGGCAGCTTGCAATCAACCTGAGCAGTTCGCATGTTAAAAATGTCCCACTATGGACTCTTAATTGCTTCTAAGGATCCCACATTAATATCCTCAAAAGCATTAAGCAAAACCCAGTTTGTATAACACTAGCAAGGACTCAGGGGCAACCATCGAGGAGGTAGTGACATGATTGAAGCATCGTTGGTTCCTCATCCACCAATTGAGAAAAAGTCGTGGCTTCTAGAACCTTCTCCGCAACATGATCCAGGAAGTAGAGGATGACTGAGCATTATTGGTTCTTCACCTGCCAAGTGCCCTTACAGCAGGCCTTGGGTTCCTTCATTTCAAAATGACAAATTTCACCAGGATAACGATCGGCGCAATCCAACCCCATTACCCCTGAGTTCCCAACTCACCTACACCACCACTTTTAACTTTAAAAAAAAACAAAAAAAAAGACGTTTAACTTTAAAGTGGACATGTTGTACAGTATTGCTACCTATCTTCCAGATAATTTGGCCGGGACTGCTCCAATCAACATCTTATGGAAAACTTCTTATTTTTTGAGAATGAATTTTTTTTTTTTTTTTTTGAGAATGAAACTTCCTTCTATTTGATTAGTCCCCTTGCTTACTGTTCATATATATTTTTATTTTCTTTAGCCCCCCGTTGCTCTTAATCTTTTTTATGTGATAGAGAACTCTTTCTGAATGTTTAAATAAAATGGAAAAGAAATTTCATAATGGTGTGGAATACAGTGGTGGTGTTCAATGCAGTCTTTTCTCTTTCTTTCTTTGCCCTTATTCCATAGCAAGACTGATTCTGAATTGTTTGAACAGGCTTGAAAACCGCTCAGTCTTTATACCATTATCTTTTCGGCAAGTGGATGGGACAGAGGATTCCTGGCGACCTCTTTATCCCAATTCTTCTTCTTCATTTTCTGGGAAGATCTTGGTAGAAAACGACTGTTAGAAATTATTGTGGAAGGAGCTGACCCTTCAAAATCTCAGAAATACAATATTGAAGAGGTTGCTGACCACCAACCTATGCGAGTCACTGGTGGGCCTGTCACTGCTCTCTGTGTTAGTGTTTTAAAAGAAGGGAAGATGTATGTTGTTAAAATTAGTGACTGGATGCCATCAAATGAAACTGAAGTATCTAACCTGAGACAGACTCCATTAACATCACCTCGACCATCAGAAGTTGGTCAACTACAGTCACCTCTATCATCTGAGTGTGAATTTCATGTTATTGTGGAGCTTGCAGACTTCGGCTTATCTGTCATAGATCATACTCCAGAAGAGATTCTCTACCTGTCTCTGCAAAATTTTCTGCTGTCATATTCAACTGGTTTAGGGTCTGGAATAAGCAGGTTCGTTATTTGGCTGTCTAATATGCTAGGTTGAACCCTTATGCAACTATTCCAGTTGTAGGTTTTGTTGAATACATATTTCTCTGTATTTTTCTATTGACAGATTTAAGGTGCGAGTGCTTGGGATTCAACTGGATAACCAATTGCCATTGACTCCAATGCCTGTTCTGTTTCGACCTCAGAAGGTTCAGGATCAGATTGATTACATTTTAAAATTGTCTGTTACAATGCAATCTAGCGGATCTGTAGACTTCTGTGTCTATCCCTATATTGGTCTCCAGGTTTGTCTTACGGTGTCCATTCATTTTGTAGCTTTGTATTACTGTTGATTTTTTTATTTTTAAACCATGCTGGATTTCCTATCATGCCTCTTTTCTTACATGGCTTCTCATGTAGGTTCCAGAAAGTTCATCATTTTTAATCAATATTCATGAGCCAATTATCTGGCGTCTTCATGAGATGGTGCAGCATGTGAAGTCAGGTAGACTGTTAGGTTCTCGATCAACTGCTGTTTCTGTTGATCCCACTATAAAAATTGGGTATGTAACAATTTAATTCGAAGGGGTGTGAATATTTTTGCTTTCTCTAGCTGTAATGTTTTCTGAAAATATACCCTTGTTAAAATCAGGTTATTTAGCATCTCGGAGATCCGCTTCAGATTGTCACTTGCTATGTCACCGACGCAACGCCCAAGGGGCATTCTTGGGTTTTGGTCATCATTGATGACTGCTTTGGGAAATACAGAACATATGCCTGTAAGTTCTTAAGATAAGAACACGGCTTCTGTTCCTTTATTTTGCTTTTTCTTTTAGTCCTTACATAAGAACAAGGCTTCTGTGTCTTTATTTTTCTCTTCCTCTATGCTTTATTTTTTACTTTAAAAAAGGTAAAATTATGAAAAGAAAATTTTCAAACAACAAATTTTGCTTGACTATATATGATGAAGTTATTTTCCTTGTAGATTCGCATTAATCAGAGATTTCTTGAGGATGTATGCATGCGGCAGAGTGCTGTCATTAGTGCTGCTATATCGAGCATCCAAAAAGATCTGCTTAGTCAGCCTCTTCAACTTTTGTCTGGGGTTGACATCCTTGGTAATGCTAGCAATGCTCTAGGGCATATGAGCAAAGGTGTTGCAGCATTATCAATGGACAAGAAATTCATTCAGAGTCGCCAAAGACAGGTTATTTTCATCCACTATTTCATTCGTTCTTACTGATTTTTTTTTTTTTGTCAAGAAAATTTTCTGATTCGTCCCCCAATTACAGGACAACAAAGGAGTAGAGGATATTGGGGATGTCATAAGGGAGGGGGGAGGTGCCCTTGCAAAGGGATTTTTTAGAGGAGTTACTGGTATCTTGACCAAGCCACTGGAAGGTGCAAAATCATCTGGAGTTGAAGGTTTTGTTCAGGGCGTAGGTAAAGGATTAATAGGAGCAGCGGCACAGCCCGTGAGTGGAGTACTTGACCTTCTCTCGAAAACTACAGAAGGTGCCAATGCTGTGAGAATGAAAATTACATCAGCTATTACTTCTGAAGAGCAATTGCTTCGTAAGCGTCTCCCACGTGCAATTGGTGGGGATAACTTGATTCATCCTTATGATGAGTACAAAGCACAAGGACAGGTATACAAAGTCAAGATATTTGATGCCAAAGCGCTAAACTGGTATTTATATTTTAGAAGTAACCCTGAACTTAGTTTCTCTTTATGTAGGTCATACTACAACTTGCCGAATCTGGTGCCTTTTTTGGGCAAGTTGATCTTTTCAAGGTTCGAGGAAAGTTTGCTTTGTCAGATGCATATGAAGACCATTTCTTACTTCCAAAAGGAAAAATCGTCATTGTAACACACCGGAGAGTCTTATTGCTACAAGTAAACAGTTATAAACCATTGAGAATTTCCTTTTGCTTTTTTTTCTTACTAAGAAAACCTTGCTGTTTTATTTTCGTTTCAGCAACCCTCGAACATCATAGGGCAAAGGAAATTCAACCCAGCAAGAGATCCATGTACAGTGCTGTGGGATGTGCTATGGGATGATTTGGCAACAATGGAATTGACGCATGGGAAGAAAGAAAGTCCAAGATCACCTCCCACTCAGCTTATTCTGTACCTAATAAATAAGTCACCAGATACAAGGGAGTCTACTCGTGTTATGAAATGCACACAGGATTCTCAACAAGCTTTTGACATATATTGTTCAATCGACCGGGCAATCAATTTATTTGGACCAACACGTTCCAGGGTCTGAAATTTATTCGCAGTTTCTGAATAGTTAATTTCTATCAACCAGTTGTGAATCCTAAACTTGCTATGTCTAGCAGGAAACGCCGAAGAAGGTGCAAAAACCTTATTCTCCTCGTTGCAGTGACAACACCCCTATAGATTCAAAAGAAACAGAGGGTGCGATGTGGGGCACAGAGGAATCACAAGTGCCTCTCAGTTCAACATTTGGTGATGTCCCTTCTCAATCTCAATCCGAGTGAGATCTGCATTTGATTGGATCATTTATCCTCCCGTAAAGGTGTCAGTCTATAAATAGTTAGTTTTATGTCTTTATTATTTTTTTTTTTTATTGATTATTTATTTTATCTTACATTTTCTGTTTGCAGGCTTCTGCTAGAGAAGGCAGTGCTCTCATCCCCGTGGATTATTTATTTTTTGTGCAGTACACCCCAGGAACTGGTCATGATTGACATCGTCCTACTTGCTATCCTCATTATACATGTACATTTTGTATATTGGAGTGTTTGTATATATGGTCTTCATCATCGCACGCAAGCCTGCTGAAATTTTGAAGACTTTCATGGATTGGACAAGGAGTGAGCAAGTATGTTATCCTCAATTTTTGTTACCTATAGAACAGTGTTTTATTGGAGCTTGTTATGTATAGGAAAAATAAGACACCGGGTGTCATTTATTCTGAAGAATTATACTTTGGCACAAGACACCTATTGCCTATTGCTCGGGGCAGTTTGGACTAGCTGGAAATGTACATAAACATGTGTATCGATGTAAAATTTTCGCTTATATTATATTTCAATTAGATTTTTCTTTTGCCCATTTTCTGTTTTCTCAAAATGGGGTACTTGTTAAGGTAACAGATGAATTCAATTAATCCTACTCAAAGTTCTCGCACAGAGTACCATGCCGTATGCCAGAAGATCTCCAATGAGAAAGACTTCACAATGTACATTCACAACTTGCCTCCATTCAAACAAATTGTCCAGTGCGGAAGCCTTTTCAGTAAACACATAAAACTGAAGAAAAGAAATAAAAACAAATCACGATAGATGCACAATCAACCAACAGTTGGTGTTTTGTTTTGCAATATCAAGTTCAAAGGGTCTGTAAAAATAACTTTCTCACGATAGATACTTAAATATTGTTACACACTATGAACAGCAATTAATTTGGCCTCCTGAAAATTTAGTTCACGATCATTCTTGTAGTTTAGTTCATCCATTACCTGGAAAATATTGCCGCAAGTGGCGGTCTTCTTCATTGTACATACAATGGCATCCGGACATCACATCTGAAAAAGAAGTAAACAGGCAGTTTAAGTCAACAAACTGTCAAGCATGACTACCTACTTCCAGATGATGTCTTAACCATGGTTACCTTCGGTGACGACATAGAGGAGACTCGCATTGGGCGCTGTACACTGTTTCAGTTTCTTGTAGTTATATATATTAACATACTCAAAGTTCATTCAATCTAATAACATCGTCCTTGCTCCAGTATATTTCCGATGCCTCTTTACTTTTACTCATCTCACCAGGTGCCTCCTGCAGGACCTTATCTAAGCAGTCGGACAAATCCGCTTCTTGTATGCCCAAGTTGGACACTCTTTTGTATGCGTCATATCCTGTCACTTTTAGACCCTCGGGCATAAGTGATCTCAGGAAATGGAATCAACAGCTCCACAACCTATATCCTGCAATAATGCCTTTGCCAAACCTGGTGTCCAAAAACTAGAATAGCACAGCTTTTATCCACCAGCCGCAGCTCAAAGTCTGCAGAAAGAGCTGTGTGCATCCCAAGTAGTTGCCTCCTTAGCTCTCCAGCAGAAACTTTACTGCTAAAACCCCAAATGAAAAGCAGGTCATCTATGCTCACCTTTTGACATTTGTCACTATCACTTCATCTGCATCTGCTGGTTCTTCAATGCCGGGGAACAAGGGTAAAAGATGTTTGAGTAATCATCCAGGGAATGATGGGCCGACATTGTTTCAGAATCTGGACTTAGTCTTAGTATAGAAGCCAGTTTGGCAAATAAATTTGTTATCGTCAGAATATTATGCCCATGATGCTTCAGTTCTTCTTCCTCAGCTGTTACAAGTTCAAGTTAGCTTGCTACAATTTCTTAACTCACAAACAACATTATGATGCATCTGACATCTATAGTTTGGGTTGCATCTTACCTTGTAGAGGGATTTCCATATCAAATGGCACAAAAAATTGCCTATTCAAATAATTGGAAGCTGCTGACATATTGTTTGCTTTTTTAAGAGGACCAATCTCCTTCCACAAATGACCAAGGTCTACAATGTTGGAAAAAACTAATTTCAGCGAGCACAGAAACTCAGCCATGCTTGGAGGGAGGGGCGCAAGAAATTTGGAATGGATGAATGTAAAATCTGTAGCACAACATCAATGAATAATTTTTAAAGGGAATGAACAGCAAAAGACCTTAAAATGAAGCATATTCAATATCTTCAGTATCTAATACTAAATGGACCTGACAAGTGTCCTGTGACATATACAAGATCGATCATTTATCCTGTGAAATTCTCCCATAATCTGACCATACAGATAAGGAAAGGAAAGAATTATCACCACTGAGGCAATTGCAAGCAACAATTGGTTTATGGGAGTTTGACAATGCATCTATGACTTCTCGGAAGCCGCGGATTTGCTTATTTTGTTCCTCTTCACGATTTTGAAGCTCGCTCTACAAGAGGAAGTCAACAAATTAAGGAATGAAATTTTGGCCGAACATATATTCATACATCAAGAAAGTTATAAGAAGCCCTATCTTTAGAGGATTCAATATGAAGCTACTGCAACTATTAAGCTCCGTTGTTTTAAATCTTTACCTTGAGAAGAGTTCTGTCCTCCTCTGAACTTGTCAAGACCACTCTTACTGTCTTGGATCCTCCACTCCTATCAGGGATAACTAAAGGCACAAGGTCTACAAAGAATGAATTCACAACCTGCAACAAATAAGTGAACCATCTCTGGCCTGCTTATTATTTCTTAAAAAGACATCTCAATCTTTGAAGCCATTTGAAAGGCCTCATCTCAGGTCACTTTTATGGTCCGACCAACTCTATTGAACACAAGGGCATGATCAGAGTGAATAAAGTGAAGGTCCACATAGAAACCATACTTGACTTCAAGCAAAATGGATGATTCAACGAGCCCAATAAAAACCCTAGCATTTTAACTTAAACATCACATAAGATCTTGTGAACCTAAACAAAAGCTAAATTTAAAAAACCAATACCAGATTATAGCCAGAATAATGAATGAAAGAAGGAAAATGTTGACCTCATTAATTAGTTGTACTTGGCAGTCATTGCAAACATCTATATTCGTACAGAGTCTTGATCCATAGAGTTCACTGCCTTGGATGATTTTTCTCAAAGAACTAACTAAAGCCTCTGTGAACACAGAAAGTATGTTGAACTAATGATTATTTATACGTGGATACAAATGAAAGAAGATTAAAATTCGAAAGTTTGGGAGGAGAGTATTTTCAGAAATCACACCATCAGCAGCATTCCCAGAATCTTTGCAAGATTCTCTCCAGTAATTAAGCCTAGCTTTGATCCTTTCCATGAAAATCTCATCAGAAACCGATGGACTTGAAGAGGATGTGATAGAAATGATACTTGGAATGGGATCACTAATGCTGTTCTTTGCTTTCGCCTCTTGTACTCTGGATAAGTATGAAATACCTGCAGAGTATCGAATGTTTAGGCATCGAGACCTATTGTAGACTAACATCGCAAGATTAGCCAAGAAGACAACAGAAATTGAACTCCAAAAAAAGATTCACCTTCATTTATAGAGACATTAAAGTCCACGCCCTGGCGTGCCATCGACTCCAAATATGAAGTTTGACATGCGAAGCTGTAAGATGGCATATTTATATTGAGCTCATCCCGGGGGAACAAATGGAAGTTATACCTGCAAGACAGCGTTCCTTATAAGTTAATCACCGAGCGCCCTCAAACTGAACCGACAGATTTTCCACCATTTCAGACGAACAGAACTAATAGAATAATGAACTTCCAGTTTCGGCAGACAAGCAATTGAGGACATTTCATTTGCAGTGTGGCGCATACTCACGCGTTAGAACGAATGCGGAAAAGTTAGCTTAGGCAACTCAAACCAGGTACAAAAAATATATTACCCGGTAAGTGATGAAGTACCCGCAGCCATAGTTTGATGGCCCGAGGTATTTAAATTAAACAAGTTAAATGCAAATAAACGGCAGACACTTACGGATACGCAACGATTTTGGAGCCTTGAATTCTAAACGGGCAGACGGCAAACTGGAGAATCTCAAACTTCTCGGCAGCGTCTTTGGCCTTCCGGTATGCAATCTCCGGGGTGTCGAAAGTCAGTTGGCGGCGCCAAGGGGAAGAGAAGGCCCCGGTTTTCTGAGAGGAAACGGCAACGAAATCGGAGCAGTCAATGTGAGTCTTGATTTCTTCGAGGGCAAGTGCGAAGTTGGCCTTAGTCACTTGCTTCACCTTCGAACGCCACTGATTATGGCCGTCTCTCCAGAGCCTCTGCAAGCTCCCGCCTGCCATTTGCCAAATTGCAACTGAGACGAGAAAACTGCAGCGCGAGGTCACTAGCTTTCTCTTCCTTTATGCTTTAGTTTATAAACTTTAATATTTGATTTTTGCTCTTTTGCTCTTTTGCTTCCAGGCTTTTCTAAAATATTGATTCTATTTTATTTTTTTCTAATTTTAAGATTCTTATTTTATTTTCAATATAACAATAACATTATTATTCCGAATTTTTAATAATTAATAAAACGACTAAATAAGAATTAAAATATTCCAGTTTTCCCACTCACGTCAATATGGAGTAGTCATGGACTTAAGTACATACTTTTGCTTTGTCATTATTTTACACAATTATATATCAAAAAAATTATCACATAAAAAATTAATAATCAAAAATTCCAAAAAAATCGTATTATTTAAAAAAAATTCAAATTTCCCAGGATAATTTAAATACGATTAAACAGAAAAAATTAAACTAAAATGGTTGAAATCAACCAAACAATTCGTCTCTATTTTAGTTCCACTCCCAAGTAACAGTCCGTAAAATTGAGGAGATGAAATTTTGCTTTCGTGACAAGTGGGATACTCGTCCGGAGAAATTTCAATGACATTACGAAGTTCAAACATTGGAGAAAAATCCGAAGATATCAATCTCTGTACATGAGAAAGTATCAATCCGAGGACGTAAGAATGGTGATTCATCGAGGATGAAAAGCACTGACGCATTCGGGTTCGGAAGGAACCCAGTCGCCGGGATCTTCCGCCACCTCGCTCCCCTGTTCTTCTCTCGTAGTCCCCGAGTCTGAAGCGCCAGAGCCTCGAACCATCTTCCTCTTGCTCGCTCTGCTCCTCAACCGCCTCCTCAAACTGTCCGAGCACTCGTCGGAAACCCGATCGCCGTCGCCGCGAACCCCCACCCGCAACTGCCACTCTCTCGCCGCTTCAATCACCGTGTTTCTCCCGTCTGGGTCAAAGTCGCCGGGAGTCGCCGGGAAGATCAGCGGCCGCCGGAACCGGTAAATTAGGATGATCAGGAGGACGTAGATGTATATAGAGGTCCAGACGTAGAACGTCCACTTCCACTTGAGGGCGAGCTCTTTCCTCCATGGGAGCTGCGAGGTGACTCGAATCTCCGACGCGTAAAGCTCGGGGAGAGACGAAGTGCCCGCCCTGGGCTGTAATTTGACTCTGATTGCTCCCGTTCTTGGGTTCCCCGATTCCTTGTATTTCAGCAGCTTGATTGCGATTTCTTGGGTTTCCCCTGTGATTCCTAGTAACAGAGGCACGCTCACGAGGAAGGTTCTCGCTAATCGGATCGATGGGCTTCGAAATCGTAACATGCACGGCTGGCTCGATCTCGCCAGAATTTGTCCTGTGACGGCGATAGCTTCCGCAGTGATCTGTGAAATCATGGAAATGTAGATTTTGTGGTGATCGATTGATCGGGGATAGTATTTTTTTTTTCTTTCATTTTTTTTTTTTTTTGTGTTTCGATCAGCGAGTCCGATTCAATCGAATGTGGGTCTCACCTGAAACACTCCGATCTGGCGATTGAAATCCGATTCCGGCATGAGAAGCACGACGGAGACGTCCATCGTGTGCCCCGCGGGAAAGAGCCGCCGCCTCCACTCAATGCCGCCGCCGCCTCCGCCGGTCCCGGTGGTAAGAGCCGCGGCGGGGTGAACCTGCGTGTAATCGAAATGCAGGGGCTTCGTCAGTAAAACCGGCTCCTCCATCCAAACCCAGAGCAGTCCTGCGGCAGCGGCGACGGCGACGAGTAGAACCAGGAGGAGAAGCAAAAAGACGTAAACGGCTCCGGCGAGGCCGAGTCCGATCTGGCGCAAGAGGAGGCCGACGCCGTAGGCGACGCGGCCGGGGACCTCCTGGACGGCGTCCCGGGCGTGGTCTTTGGCCTGCTCGGCGCGGTGGGCGGAGTCGGAAGCGAGGGAGAGGACGGAGACGAATGCGTCGGAGAAGAGGCGGAGACGGACCGCGATGAGGTCGATGAGTACCTCCCCGGGATTCACAAGAAGAGGCCCTGATGATGATTCTTCTTCTTCTACTTCCGACTTCATCTTCTTCGTTTCGAAATCGGAGAATCAAGGTGTTCGTTCTCGTGGGGAGTGCAGAGAAAGCAGAGGAGAAGAGAGAGAGAGAGAGAGAGGGGGAGGGAGGAAAGACAAGTGGCGGGATTCTGCTGTATGAAAGAAAACACGCGTGCAGCATGCGCTCTCTTCCTGCTATTTAAATTTTCAAAGGCTGCATTTCTTTTACCCTCCCCATGCTAGTGATGCCACGCCCTTGTCACTTGACTCAACTAACTACACCCTATTTGACTCATGTGAGTTGCTCCAGAGTCAAAACTCAGTTTTACAATCATGCAAATTTGAACTTGTAACGGAGTAAATAGTTTCCGATTACTGGTTTACCCGATGTTTTAAAAATCGAACCAGTCATCGAACCGGCAAAATATCTGATGAGTGAATATATACCTAAGGATATTGAGAGATAAATAACTTGAGCTTAGGTTTTAAACCTATTTTTTTGGGTCAAAGGTAATTAGACCAGTTGAACCGGTTCGGTTGGTTCAATAGTTCAACTGTTGAAACCAAAAGAACCAGCCGGGTCATCTGGTTTTTACCTTTTTCCTGGGTATGATACAAATCGAACCGTCTAAAACAGTGGTTCCAACTAAACCAACCGTCTAAGTCAGTTCAGTTTTTAAAACACTAGTTTTACCATATAATTAAAAAAAATAAAACGAATGAAAATATTAATATTCGATTAGCTTTTTATCTAGTGTTTTGAAAGAGCTCCAAAATGATCGAAGCGGTTTTCAAAGAAATTTTTTCAAAAAGTTATCTCAAAGAACCCTTTATTAAAATATGCAGTCACACTTCAACACATTAAAGAAAGGTGTGCAATTATTGAAAAGTTCAAACGACACAACATAGAACTACTTCCCTGGGTTTCATGCATGGTGCCCAGAGAGATCAAGAAAGGACAACACTAGTTCAATCAAACGAGTGGAGAAGGTGCAGCAGCGGGAGGTGCAGCGCTCTGGCAGTGGGCTTTGATGGTGGATGCAAAAACAGGGTTCAAGAGGTACATCCTAACGGATATGGGGAAGCACTTGTCTGCAACCTCGTTAATCACCTTACAGCAAGCAGGACTGATTCCGGTAATGGTGCCTGTGTTGAAAGACCTCAACAGTCCATCCAGACATCCGGGGACGATGGAGAAAGACTTCCAACACTGTCATCCCCTGCGGCTCGAATTGAAGAACCTCACCCGATCATGAGCGTTTGTGATTACTCTTACTGCCGCCGCCGCGATGGCCACTCCGGCCAAGAGCATCGGGAGGAGGATCCAGGCGGTGGCCGCTGTTTTACTCATGGTAATTTAGAGTCTTTAGACAGTACCACGTCTCTCTTCTGCTGCTGCTCTTGTGCAAATTATCATACTGCTTGCGGGTACGAGTAGGAAAGCTCTTTATATAGAGTAAGTACATTTATTGGTTTATGAGCTTTAAAGTGCTCGTTCATGGTGGGAGACAACTTCAGAACAGAATGCTGCATCAAAATCTGTGTTTATTGTCAGACTTGAGCTGAATATTCTTAAGCAAGTCATTGTGATTGCAGATTGACAGTTTCAACTTATTTAAGTTTTCCATCATATCTTCATGCTCTACAGCTTATAGAAACAAGCTAGCAATACCTTTCTTAGCTCACTAGGGACTGATATGTTAAACCCTTAAAAGTTCAAATTTTTTTGTAGATTATCTTTTCTTATGAATTAAAGTTGGTATTCCTATTCTCATACCCGAATGAGACATGAACCCAAAACCCCCGTGTGACCCCTTGAATTATTCTTAACTTCACAATATAACTTATATTTTGACCGCAATATAATGCATAATGTGGTGTATGATACGATCGATTACTCCAAAAGAAAGGCATTGCTTCTTAGAAAAAGCATAATGCTGGCCTAAAAAGGATGGCCAAGTAAACGAAGAAGAGTAGAAAAAATGATCATTAATCCAAAACTATTGTATTGATGCATTTATTGTCAAAACTCATCGAATTTACTTCTCCAACGCTTATCCCAACCCTTACCACTTATATATGTTTAGAACAATGATATCAATACTTTCTTATTTTACTTCGAGGTTTTACATCTTGATGTGGCTGCATAGTTGGCGACCTAAGTAAGAGAAAATCTAGGGTTTAGGGTTTACCCATAGAATAGGTTTATAATATTTTATTAAAAAACTAAAATCTTGCATATTTTATCTCCAAGTTTATCTCTTACTAAGTTTTAACGTGGCTGCCACGTCAATATGTAAAGTCTTGGAAGTAAAAACACACAGTACATATATCACCGCTCTTTTAGAAAAATAATTTCAGTACTTTCTTATTTTACTTCGAGGTTTAATTTTACATCCTTATGTAGCTGCATAGTTGGCGGCCTAGGTAAGAGAAAATCTAGGCTTTAGGGTTTACCGATAGAATAGGTTTATAATATTTTATTCAAAAACTAAAATCTTGCATATTTTATCTCCAAGTTTATTTCTTATTAAGTTGCAAGGTGGACGCCACGTCAGTATGTAAAGTCTTGAAAGTAAAAACCCGCAATACTTATTTCACTGCTCATTATTTTAACAACAACAAATTAGAACTTAAAAGAATCCACGACATGACATGTAGGGGTAGCAATGGGCTCTAAGATAAGTGCTTGTCGATATTGAAAGAAATATTGGAGAAACTAACTTAAAGTAGAGTTTACTTTTAAGCTTGAAGTGAAAGTATTATTTGAAGATAATAGTAATTATACCACCATGAATTGAGAATCTGAAAGCGTTTAATTATGTGTAGTAAACTCCATCTTATGAGCATCCTCTGGATCTTCTTCCAATGTTATTGAGCTAAAATAATCAGGTAAATTCTTTTTGCTCTTTTCTTTATTGGATTCCGGCTCAAGGTTAAGTTAATGGCTACCTACATGGAGGGTAGTGAGATGCTTTTGCCCTTCCTTTTTAAATCTTGAGAGACCGAATGAACAAAAAAAAATAATTTCTGTTGACCAGATTAATATAGTTTCGTCAGAAAAAAATTCCAAATGAAACCCAGATTCAGTTACATTAATCAAGCCTAAACCCAGATTCAGTTACATCAATCAAGCCTAAACCCAGATACAGTTGCATCAATCAAGCCTAATATTTCACCATAATCATCAATTACACATCAATATGGTGTTCGCTGAAATTTCTTCCAGGCAACGATGCAACAGATCAGCGTCTCCTGCATTTTTTGTGGGAGGGGCTTCACCTACGTATGCGATGATGTCAAGGGAGAAAGCGCGCAGGAACCGATGGATAAGCCCCTATTCAGCCTCACATGACAAGATCAGAAATCAGAAAGGAGATGCGAACCCAGGTTTTGATTTCGCATGCACTGATGTCATCTACGTTGCCACGACAAGGTCTGGCTTTAGTTATCTCGGTGGCCTCGAGGGGGACTGATGGAGAAGAGTTTACAAGTACAAGACGGAAGACAGATAGGACCAAAGATAAAATTGCGGAGATGGAGGCCAAGAGCAATACTCATCTTCTCGTCCTCCCCTTTCCTTCCCAGGGTCACATCAACCCAATGCTCCAATTTGCTAAGCGTTTGTTCAGTAAAGGCGTCGAGGTTTCTCTGGTCACCACCGTCTTCCTCACCAAGTCCCTGGTGACACAGGCTGGTCCAGTAAATCTAGAGCTCATCTCGGATGGTGACGACGACGGCGAGGAAAGAAAAGTAAACTTTGAAGCATACCTTGATCGGTTCAAAAAGATCGGTTCCCAGTCCCTGAGAGATCTCATCCAGAAGCTTGGCAACTCAGGCAGACCTGTTGGTTGCCTGGTCTACGACGCATTCCTCCCATGGGCTCTGGACGTGGCGAAAGAGTGTGGGATACTAGGGGGTTCATTCTTCACACAGTCCTGTGCAGTTCAAGCCATCTATCATAATTATTATACAGGGAAACTGACCCTCCCGGTTCTATGTGAGACCGTCTCATTTCCTGGACTTCCTGAGCTACACGTCTCCGAGCTTCCATCTTTTCTTTCAAAACCAGATTATCTACCGGCCATCAGGGAATTTGTGATGGAGCAGTTCATCAATATAGAAGAAGCTGATTGGGCGTTCATCAACACTGTTGATCAGCTGGAGAGTGAGGTGAGTCGTCTTCCATCTATTAAACACTTGTTGGAGACTGCTTGTTTTCCTGAAGGAACTCAATATGTATACGGAAAAATAATATTACCCTGTATCCATTTTTTGTTCTCAACTCTTCTAACCATGTCATAGTACCAGTACCTCAGTGGTAGACAGGAGTATCTTCTTGTTACGATCATTCTCTGACCCGTGATTTTCTCCTTCCAGGGGTTCAACTGGCTAAAAACTGTCATGCGGATCAAGCCAATTGGACCGACGATACCCTCCTGGTACATAGACCAGCGAGTTGAGGATGATCGGGATTACGGTGTCAGCCTGTGGAAGAAAGACAGTGCTCTCTGCAAACAATGGCTGGATTCCAAAGACCGGGGGTCTGTAGTCTACGTATCATTTGGAAGTGTTGCGAGCCTGGGAAATGCACAAATGGAGGAGATTGCAAGTGCCCTCAAAGAAAGTAACCAGTCTTTCTTATGGGTGGTGAGAGAATCAGAGGAGTGCAACCTCACTGAAAATTTTGCAGAGGAGACGAAAGAGAAAGGACTGGTGGTGAGATGGTGCCCCCAGTTAGAGGTGCTGTCCCACGGGGCAGTGGGATGTTTTGTAACACACTGTGGATGGAATTCCACACTGGAAGGCCTGACTCTGGGAGTGCCAATGGTGGCCTGCCCCCAATGGAGTGATCAACCCACCAATGCCAAGTACATAGAAGAAGTATGGCAAGTGGGGTTAAGAGCCAAGGATGATGACAAAGGGACTGTTAGCAGAGAAGAACTGCAGTATTGTATAAAGGAGATAATGGACGGTAAGAAGGGTGGTGAGATGAAGAAGAATGCCCACAAGTGGAGGAAACTGATCAAGGAATCACTTGAGGTTGGTGGAAGCTCTGACAAGAACATGGAGGAATTTGTGGCTGCAATTGGTGGATAAATCAATTAGAAACATGCATTTATTTTTCTTTTTCACCTTAGATTTTTTCAGCAGATCGGAGTCACAAAAATTGTCAAAGTTACTAGTGGCTCACGGATCACTTGTAGCGAATCCATTTAAAAATTCAAAATAAAACTGGTTACTCGTCCAAACCGACCCTGTGGCTGGGGAATCGGTCATGTTGCAGTGGCAGAGAGGGCAACTCAAACTGTTAGGCCTCTATTATCCTATTTAATTAGTGCATGGTCCCCCCATAAATCCAAATCACAGTTGGTCATCGGGCTAAACCGGCTTTCTCGTGCTTGGCCCAGATAATAACTAAATAAATAAAAATATAATGATTATTCATTATATATTAAGTATATCTTGTAAAAATATTAGACATATATTAAATCAATAATAAACAAAAAATCGTCTATACTATAGATAATAAATAATTTTATGATGTCTTAAGCTAATTAAAATATTAAAAATATAACCGAATGGCTAATTTAACGGGCACAAGAGTCCATTTTGAAAAATATTCTTATGAACACTTAACATGTTTGCACACTCGAAAATCAAAACATATAAAAGATTGAAAAATGCTAGCTGCACTTATGCACAGTACCTATCCCACGTACACAAGTCCATTTTGAAAAATATTCTTATGAACACTTAACATGTTTGCACACTCGAAAATCAAAACATATAAAAGATTGAAAAATGTTAGCTGCACTTATGCTCAGTACCTATCCCATGTACATGTTAATCTGAACCATTGATATCTAGGGGTTTATCCTTTAGAATAAAGAATTTCATAAAATAAAAAAAAAAAATTTATATTTTTTAGAGCATAAATTAACATGTACATGGGATAGGTACTACGCATAGGTGCAACTAGCATTACTCGATTAGGGGGCGTTTGGAGAATTGTGGGTTAGGAACTCATTTTTTGACAATAGAGCTACATTTAGATAAATCTCTCTTTAAAAGGATGATTTTAGAGTTACCGAGACGCATAGTCATGGACATTGGGAACCAGCGGAAACCTCTTAGGTAAGTTAAAAGATTGATGGAAATCAGAGGGGAACTAATGGGCAAGACTGCCTATCCCTCTACCTACAACAAAGCAACCAATTCTCTCTGCTAAGTTGCCTTTAAGACTCGCCAATATCCATGCCAATTCCAGTCTCCCTTATCGAGTTGCCCACTGACCGACCTCCCAAAAGTCCCATGCCCTACCATTGTAACAACCAGCCCTGCTCCCCTGTGGTCAGAGAAAACCTTCATCCCACCTCTTCCCCCTAGCTCAAAACCATTCTAATTCCACCATGCCTCCCCCTGTGAGCACTTACCATAGTAGGAAACATGACCCCTCGTGGTACTCCTCATAAAGGGACGAGTCGACTTCATGAGGGAGACAAAGGTCGAATACCTCCCCACCCCCTCTTTGCCATCTACCCCCATGTCGAACAACCCGTCATACAAATAGTACAAGGAGAGCTTCGAGCATAATGGAGCTGACTTGAATGGGTGGGACCACGAGCGATTAGTGGAACCTCCGAGCGATTAGTGGGCCCATGAGGGAACGTGTCTTGTTTCATTGGAGTTTTTCCAATACTCAATGTTAGATAGTAAGTCTAGAGTTGAGGGTGCATCCTTTTAAAATTGTGCCCAGTAATGGGACCAAACTTGCTTAGCATTGGAGCATTGCAAAAGGATATGGTTTTCCAATTCCAATGTGCTATCACAAAAATGCAAAGTGTGGAGAGTAGCACCATTCCTTTCTTGATAAGGTTTTCCCTAGGTTTTGGTGCAAGGTTGTCCAAAAGAAAAACTTGGCCTTAGGGGGAACTGACAGTTTCCAAGTCCAGCTAGCTATATGTTGCTGGTGTAAGGTAGTGTTTGGATACAAAGACTTCTAAGTAGATTTCATGTTGAAATCTCCATTTTAGGCCAACTTGTCATAAGAGTTTGTCTTTACTATGGGGGTTACTTTAGTATATGTTGTTTTCCTCTATCAGTTGCAGCAGGTTTTGAATTGATCTCTCTGCCATAGTAGTAACTCTGGAAAACCTTAGGTATAGAAGCTTGCGAGGTCTGTAACATATCCATTTGTCATGCCATATATCTGTTTTGTCGCCATTCTCCGGTAAAAATCTAATCCTAGCCCTAAAATACTATCATAATTTGTGTAATATTTTCCACATTGGGGACAAGGAGTAGGTTGAGTGCCAACTGAGAAAGTTGCACTTGCCGCAGCTCTGGGTGACCTTCCCCATTGGGACAGCCATCACGATGTTATGCTCCTCCTACTCCGACACGAATTCCATCACTGGATTTGGTATAGAGGACGTCGTAGACGGGGACATCGAGGATGCATGCAAGTCAGCGATATATTAATTACTTAATAGTTATTGTAGACCAAATCAATTCCATCATATATATTTATTTATTTATTTATTTATTTATATCTAGAAAAAAGAAAAGAATGACAAATTGTCTTCCTGAAAACACTCTCTTCCAAGCCATATCATCAATATTGTTGTTTTTTTGTGTTTCCCTTGCATTCTTGACACAATCAATTCTACTAATATTATTGGGGGCTAACGAAAGAAAAAAGAGGGGTGTTTATAATGTTGTGATTTGATATGTGTAAGGACATCTGTTAATTTAATTCTCCTATGTTTCTAGATTTACTAGTTTTGTTTTTGTTTTCCCATGGAGATAAAAAGGTAATATCAGTGTTTTAAAAACCGAACTGACCCGGCCGGTTCGACCGGGTTCAACTAGAACCAGGGTTATAAACTGTTCGATTTGCTAAATAACTCAGAAATGATCAAAAACTGGTTGATTGGCGGGTTTTAGCGAAATATTTTAATGAGATACAACTCATACCGGTTGAACCACCAGTTGAACCCAGTTGAACCGGTTGAACCAGAATTGGAAGCTCCACCAGTTCGATGACCGGTTCGGTTTTTAAAACACTGGGTAATATAGTGTAGGTTGTAGCCAGGAATACTAGTCCAGGTCAGTGATTGGGGACAAAGCAATGAAATAATTACGATAAAAAGAGAAAAAACAACATGGAAACAATTTAGTCTTTTAGCCTTTTTGGGGCTTATACAATATTGAGTTTTAGGGTTTAAATTTTGGGTTTTGAGTTGAATTTATTTGTATGCTTACCCTGTCACAAGAATGAGAGGAGCCATCTTGCACTGACATAGTGACATTAACTCAGAGAAAAAAAATCTTACCATGGTCAATGATATACTTTTAACATTTTATTTATTTGATAAGCATAATTTACAAAATATATAATTAGATAGGTGGGTTTCCCCCTTTTGGTTTCTCCACCATGTATAGGATGAGATGATATTTAGGTAATGGGTTTGCATGGCCAAGTATATCCGGGTGTATTGTTTGCCTGATGTGGGTATTCCGTCAAAGTCAACCTACTGCGATAGTTTCAAGAGGATAAAAACAGAAAAAGCCATCATTTTGGAAGCAAGCTTCTGGCCGATTCTGGTAAGTTCTTTTCTAATTGTTTTTCTTTGTACTCCTTTGATTGTTTTTTTCACTAGTTTACTTGGATGATGAACATTCAATGTTACATACTAAATTCTTTTAATTACTGATGTTGTTTGAAGACGGACAAAGTTATAGGTCTCTTGGGAGCATCGAATACTATTTGTAAGTTCTATAAATCCAATTTTTGTTTCGATTTCTTTTCTCTGTTTTCCTAATCTAGTTAGACATATTATGATTTGTATTTTAGTTTAGTTTTTCGTTTTTCCTATTCATCAGACTAGCAAGTGACTTTGTTGCATAAATGCAATTACTTTGCTCTAATGCCATC
Organism: Aristolochia contorta; assembly: GCA_022405105.1. Taxonomy (NCBI): domain Eukaryota; kingdom Viridiplantae; phylum Streptophyta; class Magnoliopsida; order Piperales; family Aristolochiaceae; genus Aristolochia; species Aristolochia contorta. The sequence goes on along the minus strand of JAHZSQ010000045.1, from coordinate 28,986 downwards.
TTGAGGTCTCTTGGGAGCAATGAAGGATCTCCCGTTTTGGCAGCAAATTATTTGGGAACAAGTTGTTGTTATAGTTTCAAGTCAGGTCTCTTCGGAGCATCGAATTTTGCTTGAGTTCTCTACTTCAAATTCTGCTAATTTTTGTTAAGAGATATTGTGTTTAGTATTTCTTATTTGGTTCTCAGTTTCTTCCAATTAATCAGAGCAGCAAGTGGCTTCGGTTTTTATCTTACTCTCATTCCATCTTGGAATTTAAGGATCAAGTGCATAAATAATATTGAGTACTAGTTCAATACTTGTGGACTAATTGAACTAACTAAACAAAAGCTTTGGTGTTATTCACTACTTGCAGGTTGGTACAAATACCAAATGAGATTGGGTTTTGTACAAAATGGTTAAATCTTACTCTTAACATGATGGAATCTTGTTTACTTTTCAAAATGCTAAGGAAAATGAGTGTGTGTTTGTTTCATCATTTCTATCCTATTGTATGAAAACCATTGTTGGGTAGTTTGCTTGTGGTACATTTTGAATTTGGAAGTTTAAAGTATTTAAAATTCTAGCTATCCCGTGGTACTAATTTTTATTGCATTTAGCATAAGCATAAATGCTTATGTACTTGACTTTTGCATATGAGTTGTTCTTTATAAGAGCACCTATTAATGAGCAGTGAGGATCAGAATCTCATGCTTTATGGTAGTTGTATTTGGGTAATAATATATTTTTTTAAATACTTGAGTTAATAAGAATAGTATACTTTTAAATTGATAGTATTAATGAATAATTGTATTTTTTCATATTTTCAATAAGCTTTTCTGAAGTATCCATACACTTTACATGCGCATCCATACACTTTACATGCGCATCCATACACTTTACATGCGCATCCATACACTTTACATGCGTATCCACGATATGTATCTGTTTCCGTAGTGTCTAATACTTTGCGTATATGTCTATGATATTGCAAACCTTGATAAAGCGACGCTATGGTGTGACACATGGATCCCTGATTTAGAAAAAGAGTGGTAATATAAGTATTGTAGCTTTTTACATCCAAAACTTTACATGCTGACATGGCATCCTCGTTGCAGTCTAGGTAAGAGATAAACTCGAATATAAAATTTACAAAATATTATCTACCTATTTTATGGGTAAACCACCCTAAACCCTAAATTCTCTTGCCTAGAACACCAACTATGCAGCCACGTCACACAGTAAAACCTCAAAGTAAAATCAGGAAGTACTGATATTATTTTTTTAAAAAAAGACCTTTGATGGATCAAAAGATCTTCTATTGGTCATGTACACCCAAGAGATAAGGTTTCCATGACAATTCAGAGCCAAAACGGGTGCAATGAATCTCACGTTCAAGGTCTATGGCCTCAGCATGTTGCAAATAGTGTAATAAGAACTACAAAAACAAGGTCCACATAGGATAGGCCGATCTGGACCCTCAGTAATGATGGATCTTTTTCTATTAAAATTTTATTATCATCTGATGAATGTGGAACTTAAGCAGGCCCATGATTATTTAAAACTCGGCCCAATTGATTGCTTGTGGAAAAAAAATATGGTCTCAACACTTCCTTCTCAAGCATCATGTCTTCCTCAGGAAAAGTTTACATGAGGGCATCCCTACAAACTCATTTTTAATATTAAGTTAGAAAATTACTGATGGTCCAATGGATGCTGTTTGTGCACAAAGTGCTCTACAATAAAGTGGATATAATATTACTGTTATTATAATGTACCTTGCCTCAGGTAACCCCACTTTAGTCCTGTAATGGGAAATCCAATGGGCCTTTAGTCCACATCATCCGGGCCCACAGTAGTATGTTTAAAAGAAAATGGGCCTATTTTGTAAATGGTAACTAAGATGATAAAAAGACCCAAAACCCCACCTCCTATGAAGATTCATTAGATTATGATTAGTAAATAGTGGTTGTAAAGTCCAAAATACCCCTTCTAAAAAAATTTCAATTAAATTATGCGAATTTGCTATTAATGTATTAAAACATATAAAATTGATAAAAACAAGATGGATTAATAAATAACGGTTATTAAAAAGACCAAATGCCTCTCCATTTGAGGTTAATTAGCGTGGCGGAGGCGTGTAAAATTAGCCTGCAGAATTCGGCGTTGGAGCTTCTTTCCTGGCTTCGTACGTGTGAGGCGGGTGGCGCAGTGGTTGGAGCTTGTGGCCTTCCTTTTCCTCGCATGAAAAATAGGCAACCAGAAAGCATTCACGTGCGTGAATTTAAATGCGGAGAGAATCGATGCGGCAGCAGCACGTGTGAAACGCGAACCGGTAACTTGGGACCCCCTCCCTGGTGGAGGGTTGGCCCCGAGAAGCGGGGCCCGCTTGTGGGTGAAACGCCACTGCACAGTTTCGGGAGCGTAACAACTCGACCCCATTTTCGGGGCTTCCCACCCCCCCAAAAACGCCAAAAACGTCTGCGAGAAAATCCACACTCTGCTCCTGCTTCTTCCCCTCTCTTCTTTTTCTTCTTCTGGGGTTTCGCGTTTCTGCTTCACTGGATTCGATTCTACCTTTCTTTTGAATACTTCTGATTTGGTTTTTTAATACAGATTGGGAGATTGAGACAGGAGAGAGAGAGAGCTCTTTTGAGGTCGGTCAAATGATCCCACTCTCCGTCAAACTTCTCTGAAAAGGCTCACCTTGGCTGGTGGCTCCTCCCCTTTTTCTTTTTCTTTTCTTTTTTCGCGTTCCTTTGCACAAATTGGGAGTTTGTAATTTGTGAGTACTGGGTTGGGAGTCTGTGAGTAACCCGCCTCTGCGCTGGACTGGGGTGGTTGTTACTGGTGACTGGTTTGGTATGTAGAGTTCGAAGGTTTTCAGTTTAGATTGGAGGGGTATCGGATGGCGGGAACGGAGGAGGCTGGAACTGAAAGGGGTGAGTGGAAGTCGGGGCTTCCGAGCCCCGGAGGTCTATTCTCGGCGTTCGTGGCGGATGGGTTTATGTCGAGGTCGTACTCGAACGCATCGGGGGTTTGTAATCCGACTGGAGATGGTGAAATGGGGAGTGGTGCCGCGGAGGGAAATGGAGAGGAGCGGGACGGGAGTTTGGAGGCTTCGACTGAGGTCTTTCTAGATTGGAAGGCGCCGTCGGCAAGGAACGGTGGGAGCATTGCGGAGAGGAGAGCGGCGAGGGGTGGATTCAGTGCGCCCAGGATAAATACGGCCAGGTTTAGATCTGTGAGCCCGCTTGGGTCGCCTGGAGTTCGGTCGCCGTATCTCACCATACCTCCTGGCCTCAGTCCGACGACCTTGTTGGATTCTCCCGTTATGCTTCCAAATTCACAGGTAAATTTGGAGTGTATGACGTTAATCTACTTGCCTTTTGAGCTATCTTTTACGTTCTGGACTGCCTTATTTTTGGGATAAATTACGCATTTGCTATCATCTTCTGTGGTTTGTATGTATATTTTTGTTGCGCAAATCGCTGAAAATGTTCTTGATTGGTCAAATATGCTAAATTATGGATCTTTTGGTCGGTGATTGAAACTTGTAAAGTGGGTTATATTTTGTTTTATGTTCTTTTATTGTGTTGGCCTGCTATCGATTTGCCTGGGACCTATGGATTGTCAGCCGGTGACCAGTTAACCTTGTTTTCCAGGAGAGTTTCTATGTTGTATACATTTTTACATTGCTTGACGGTTTAGTGAAACGTTTCAATGCAAATCACATTATATCTCCTTTGGAAGGTAAAGGAAGGTTGTCGGTGTGGTATGACTCACTCTTTTATATCAGGTAGTAAGTTTTCTTGATAGTTATTGTGGCCCTTTGGAAGTTGTGGGGTCATGATAATGCCTGGATCGTGCACCATGACTGAAGGTCTATCATTCTCTGCTATTATAATTCATTCAGAGATTGCGATCTAGATGTGATTGAACTTCCAAATGGTGAAAATGATATTTTTTTTACAATACATTGTTTATGTTAGAACATATTTTTGATGTTTTCATGGGTGAATGTTGTGTTAGAGTCTATATATTTTTTATATTATAATCCTTGTACATGAGCTGGCTAGGATCTGGTTGGATAGCAAGCACATGACAGAAGAGAGATTGAACTTTTGGTTGAATGGCCACATTTGAGCTCTCTTGGTATGGTTGTTGAGTGCAAATCTCATGGGTTTGTAAGGTACTGCAGGTATTTTTTGTGAAGCATTCTCAAGTAAAACATTGACTTGTATGGTAGACCAATCAAGAAGAACACTGGATGTGCCACTCACAATAGAAATATATTCTTTCTTGCGTTGGATTTTCGTAGGCATGTGTTACTTAGTATATTAGAGAGTACCTTTATTATCATTTTTGTTGTCTTATTAGGAAAATTTGACCTCTATTTGTGGCGAAGGAGAAGCCTATTAACTGATAGACAGATGTGATTACAGTTGCAATACTTTTAATGTGGAGTCTTGTGAGAGCGGTTGAATGGGGCTATTCAAGACGACTGATTTAACAATTGACATGACATGTAACACATACTAATGGAGGAAAGGGATTCATGCAGCTAGCCTCATGAATGATTGCTGAAAATATTTGAACTGAGCATTTGTAGACATGTAAATGGACTGTTGTTTTAGTGCATTTTTGCTTATTGTGGCTGCTCAGCTTTCTATTCACCATAGTCTTGCTGTATAATTCCAACATAAATTGACATGGATAAATGGTAAGGATACACTTACTGGATATGTATAAGCTTGTTAAAAGAGAGCAGACTAAGAGAGGCTTTGAGGATGATGGTAGTGATGAACTTTTGCTTTTTCTAATGGTACTTACCATTAAAACAGAAAAACTAAATGCAATGTTGACTATGTGAGGGCATTGGCTGAGTGGTACTTTCATGTCATTTTACACCTGGATATATGCCTTGATTTGATTTTGTAACCATTGTACTTCAAATTTCATTATGGTAAATATCTCATTTAAATCCTTGAATTGAAGTGGGTTTGTCAATATTTTTTCCATCTTACTCTATATCTAACCTTATTTTTGTAGGCACAAACATCTCCGACAACTGGATCTTTTTACTTGCCTTCTTTCAGTAACGAAAGCCCAATCCCCATGTCTATAGCTTCAGACACAGATAAAGATAACTCTGAGGACGTTGAATCTGCATTCATGTTTAAACCTCAAATGGATCCAGTTCCCACATCTATCATTCAGAGTGAGGGAAGTAAGGTAATGGTTTCTTCTTGATTCTTATAGTTTTGCGTGGAGTTTACCTCTCTTATACGTTCCTAGCAAATTCCTGGTTAGTTATGTTACATTTAACATGGTGGTTGTCGGTATATGGCTATTGTAATGATTATTACAGCTAACTATGTAATGAAACTTATGCTCTGTTGAAGTTTTGAACTTCTTATGTCGTAATATTGAAGCTTTATACTTAGTGACATTGCTGAATAGGAATTAATGATGTTTATGAGGTTCATGAAACTCCCGTGTGTTTAGTTTCATATACATCTTTTGCATGGGGTTTTCTTGGAAACATGTTTCTGGAGATAATTAATCATTAGAGGTAATAGAAGTTGGTGCTTGTGAAATGGTCTCAAGAGATTCTTGTTGGTGACAGCTTATTTTTTAAGTAATGTGCTCTTGTTTTGGATCTTTAATATTTAAATGTGTGTTACAGATTTATTGCCTTTTTTTTGTTTTGAAGTGTGTTACAGATCTTCCAGTGCTTGTGAAATTATTTTCTCTTCCCTTTCAAAAGAAAAAGGAAATGCTTCTTCTAGCCTGAATTATCCATGTGGGCAAATATCTGTTTCCTGCAGGATGGCGTTTGTTGTGTTCTTGAAGAATATTCTTGAAGACCGTAAGTGTAACAGTATGTGATGTTAGTGTAATCCAAGTGCTTATTAGTAAATCTAATACTGTAAATTTCTTCCCTTTCCTCATGGACTGTATGTGTTTCTTTGATATTTTTTAATCAATTTGCTTCTTGTTTTACAACTATCTTTGATAATGAAGAGAAAAACTTCTAAATTCGCTGTGAATTTGTTTCTTTATGGTATATTTTCTGGAGACGAATATGTGCTAAATCCTTTATCCAACTAATAAAGAAACTTCAGATTGAAGAAACTTGTACAAGAAATGTTTTTGATAGGCTACTAAAAAAAAGTTCTTTGTTGATTTTCTCAAGGTATCTTCCAGTGTAAACCTGGCCCGGCATGTTGGCATGGCTAATGTTAGCAATGAATCCTTGGTCCAGGCATCAGAACAGATGAGATTTAAGTATGAACCAGTGACACTGAAACACACTAATGGAAGCAGCTTTGGCAGTGATTCTCTTCCCAATATAATTGGTTCTAACTACCTGAGTGAAAATACAAAGTCCATAACTGCTCAATCATGCCCTCCTAGTGTTACAGACCAAGCACGCCAACGGCGTGAGGATCCCCGAGTTCAGAAGATACCAGCACTCAGCACATTGTAGAAGAGGAGCAGAAAGCAGGATTTTCTTCAATGGGGATGGGCAGGCCTTCAGAAGATGGGTATAACTGGAGAAAGTATGGGCAGAAGCAAGTCAAAGGTAGCGAGTATCCTCGAAGCTACTACAAATGTACACATCCAAGTTGCCAGGTGAAGAAAAAGGTTGAACGTTCCCATGATGGTCAGATAACTGAGATTATCTATAAGGGTGCCCACAATCATGCTAAACCTCAGCCTAGTCGTCGCTCTGCCATTGGATCGACATTTTCCCTTGGTGAGATGTCAGATTCATTGGAGGGTTCCATGTCATATGCAAGAGGTGAAGGTGGATCCATCTGGAGGGGAATTCAGCCAGGATCTAATGACAAAGGTGGTGGAGACTGGAGATGTGATGGCTTGGAGAGGACATCATCTACTTCAGTTGTTACTGATGCGTCAGATCCATTATCAACTGCTCATGGAAAACAAATGAATGCATTTGAATCGGTAGATACTCCTGAACTTTCATCGACTCTTGCTAGCCATGATGATGATGAAGATGGGGCCACACAAGGAAGTATGTCACTTGGAGATGATGGTGAAGGTGATGAATCAGAGGCAAAGAGAAGGTGCTAGAGTTGACACACTGTTTTTCATGAGCATATATTCCTCATTTAGAATATAATTTTAATCCAAAATAGATATAACATGAAATTGGAGATAGACAATTTGAATGACAATGTCTGAACTGTTATTGTGGACATGTTAAATCTTATATGTAAGGATTCCGTTTGTTTTGTTTTTCCAGGAAGAAAGAGAGCTCTTTGATTGAAATGAATTTGGTGTCCAGATCTGTCCGTGAACCAAGGGTAGTGGTTCAAACAGATAGTGAAGTTGACATTCTTGATGATGGTTACCGCTGGCGCAAGTATGGGCAGAAAGTGGTCAAGGGAAACCCTAATCCTCGGTATCAATGTTTTTTTTATTTTATTTTTTATTTTTTGCCCTCTTTTTGTTCCCATAACTGCTAGTTATCTTGTCACACAGATGTTGTTTTGCTGGTGTATTTCTTCATCTAAATGGCTGATTATGTTTCGATTGCAGGAGCTACTATAAATGCACACATGCTGGATGTACTGTGAGAAAGCATGTTGAGAGAGCTTCTCATGATCTTAAATCAGTCATTACAACCTATGAAGGAAAGCACAACCATGAAGTTCCTGCAGCAAGGAACAGTAATCACCTCAATTCTGGTACCGGTTCTGCTCCAACTGTTCACACTGCACCAACTTTGTCAGTGCCATCCACAATTCCCAAGCCTGAACCACGACTTCAAGAACTTGCCCCCCAGTTTGAGAGGAAACCAGACCTGAGTAACAACTACTTGAAACCGGGCTATATGGGGGGTTTCACGGGTGACATCAAGCTAGGTGGAACCACCTGTTATGACATAAAACTTCCCCCTGCTTTGCAAGCTCCCATTCCATTGGGCTCTTTTGTTTACAGTGAGGCCCTACAAACAAGTTCAGTAGCTCCTGTTCCAGATTTCCCTATTTCTTTCCCATCAATGAATTTCCCTCGGTCAGCTAGTCTTTCAGTTCCAGGCTTTGATTATAATCCTGGGAAGCCCATTGATGGGGTTCAACCATTCGTGGGGTATCAACCCAAAGAAAATGACATAAGATTCATTAGGCCTAAACAGGAGAAAGATGATGGATTATACGAGGCTCAGCTGCCCGTAGGTCATCTGGGAAATGCATCCTACCGCCAGATCATGGGAGGATTTCCAATGTAAAGTTTTGTTTCTTCTCCAAGATGGAGAGCCCTTGGCCAAGGTCGATGAGGCTCTGTTAGGAAGTCAAATGTTCACCTTTTCAGAAATCAATTTTTTGTTGTTATGTTTACATGTTCCTTCAGTCGTATACATCCGTACAGTCAGCATCTGTAATTATTGTTCATTTTTTGGCTGTAAAGTCTATCCATGTCGCCTCACAGGAAACCGTTGTTACTTTATAGAAGAAGATGTTTTCGTTTTTGTTAATCAGCAACATGATTTTTCAAACCGTTGTTACTTTATAAAAGAAATGTTTTCTTTTTTGTTAATCAGCAACATGTTTTCTTCTTGCTGCTGTTCATCCCAACAAAAAGATACAGGCTCGAAGCACAACACTAGTAGTACTCGAATTGCAGTGATTGTCAGCTTGGATTTGCTCTAGTCTATACATGAAGACATTGAAGAGAGGGAACTTTTAAAAGTACTGAACACAATCAGAGATTGATATTCAGTCGGAACATACATTTTACATTCTCTACATAATTCATATATGAATAATGATAGAGGCACAGCGGCTGTGTCCGAGTCGGGCACAGCCGCTCTCATGGTATTAAAATAATACATATGACGGATTTCGTGAAATGTATTATTTTAATATCATGTGAGCGGCTGTGCCCGACTCGGACACAGCCGCTGTGCCCCTATCACCACTCTTCATATATACAATGTAAATGAGACCATGGGTCTGTTCTAAATTTCACTCACCAATATTCCAAATCCCCTCTTTCCTTATCAGAACCATTAAGCGTCCAAAATTGTGAGTCAGAAGTTTCCAAGAGCTCCACTTCCTCATCGTCACTGGCATCACTGAAGTCTAGCCAATCATCTCCGTTAATTCCAGAATGATACAAGTCCCCAAGCCCATCGTCATCGTCGTCCTCGGCTTCGGTCTCTGTTCCCACATCCTCGTCCTCTTCATCATCTAGGAGTCCAACACCATTCCTTCTATCTCTTCTCAGCCTCTTTCCTTCTCTAACGAGCTCCATCAACCTCTGCTTCAGCCCCCACAATTCGTCCTTGTCCACCAATCTCCCCTTCTCATCGTATCCTTCCACCAAAAACACAGAATCCCGCATCCCCTTCAGGCAAACATAAAACATCTCCGGGTGTCTGACCAACATTCCCCGCAGCCTGTTCGATAGCCCGAATTCCTTCCTGAAATGCGTCAGGTGGTCTATGAGAGTCCTCTTTTCGACCGTCATTACCAATAACTCCCTCACCACCTGGCAAGCCCTCTTCTCTCCCACCATGGTATGTGGCTCTGGCCACTCAGCTGGGTCCATATAAGGATCAACATCCGGTAATTCTCTCATCTTGATCAAGAAATCTCGGTGCTTTCTTTTTAAATTGAGACCCTTTCTCAGTTTCAAGGTCGGGAACTTGGGGGCGCGGTCGATGATAGAGTCATTTTGTCGAACAGGTGGCGGGGGGGCCGGAACCGCCAGAAGGGGATCCCAGTTCACAAGCTCCAGGGCCCGACCGTAGGAGGTGTCGACGGTCTTAAAACGGTGGGGGTAGTCGTTGCAGAGGCGCGAGCGGAAATTGGGAGGGAGACCCAGATCGGGGGCGAGGTGCACGAGCTTGGAGAGGAGGAGCCTCCGGTGGGAAGAGAGCATAAGCAGCTTCTGGAGCTTGGCCGCGAGGGAATCGGCCACAAGGGTCCTGAGGCACGCCTCCTGCTGCGCAAGCGCAACCGCCGCGGGCTTGAGACGGACGCAGAGAAGGTCGTCCCGCGAGGTAGCAGGCCGGAACAGCTCGAACACAGAAGGGTAGCGTTTGATCATGGAGAGGATGGAGCGGGAAGGCGCGAGGGAAAGGTACGAGCGGCATTTGGAGAGGACCCGGAGGGGGAGGAAGTGCTTGGGCTTGGAGAGGAGCAGCGTTTTGAGCTTTTGCACGAAGCGGATCTTGTTGCTCTTCGTCACATGGCGGTCCAGCACCGGACTCCGGACAATCTTCGGCTGATTACAAGTGACGACGACGCCGTACCCGTTCTTTCTCCGACTGCTCTCGCCATGGACATCGATTCTGAGAGATGAAAACGAAGAGGAGGAAGAGAGCGTTGATGGATTTACATCATAACGGTGAAATTGCAGGAGGGGATGAGGATTTAGCGCGTGGAGATTCATGGACGACGCCTCAATCCGCAGAGGAGCCCAGAGGAATGGAAACAGTCCCCCAAAAGATCCGTTTTACGTGTCACAAAAGAAGGCGATTGAAATATTATTATATTATTTAAAAGTAGAAGTAGTTTTGATACTTTGGTTACACAAAGTATATGAGCAGTCTTAAAAACCGAATCGGTGAGCTCTTGATTTTGGTTCAACTTCAACCGGCGGTGGTTCAACTGGTATAGGTTTTTTCTCATTAAAAATATATAAAAAGATTTATATATATAAAAAATAAGATTAAAAATACAAAAAACTATTAAAATATTTAAAAGATAAGTAAACTAGTTTAACTGGTCCGGTCCGATTTCCAGTTCAGCTGTAGAACCGCTGTCAACCGGCTTTTTACCATTTTTGGGTTTTTAAGTGAATCAAATCATAGAGTGAATTCCTAAATGACTATATGAGGATTGAAGAAGACCCATTTATATTATTTTTTAAGTGTATTTATATTATTTTATAAATATGTAAGCTTTATATTTTTGAAACATTTTATTTGTTTTTAGTAGTTAAGGGAGGCTTAGTCTTTTTAGTAACACGAGCACCAACAAAGATGAGGGAACCGGTGAAGTTTTAGTCAAGTCGATTACATACTTAAGATTAAGCACAAATAATTTTTATGGAAGCTAAAAGCTCCCACTTATGATAAAAAAACCGCTCTTTGTATAACAAACCTGTTTGGATGTGTTTTCCAAAGATAAATGTCTAAGAGATTCAAGTGTTTTGGAAGAGCTCCAAAATGATCGAAGCGGTTTTCAAGGAAATTTTTTCAAAGAGTTATCTCAAAGAGCCCTTTATTAAAATATGTAGTCACACTTCAACACATTAAAGAAATGCGTGTAATTATTGAAAAGTTCAAACGACACAACATAGAACTACTTCCCTGGGGGTTTCATGCATGGTGCCTAGAAAGATCAAGAAAGGACAACACTAGTTCAATCAAACGAGTGGAGAAGGTGCTGCAGTGGGAGGTGCAGCGCTCTGGCAGTGGGCTTTGATGGTGGATGCAAAAACAGGGTTCAAGAGGTACATCCTAACGGATTTGGAGAAGCACTTGTCTGCAACCTCGTTAATCACCTTACAGCAAGCAGGACTGATTCCGGTAATGGTGCCTGTGTTGAAAGACCTCAATAGTCCATCCAGACATCCGGGGACGATGGAGAAAGACTTCCAACACTCTGTCATCCCCTGCGGCTCGAAGAACCTCACCCGATCATGAGCGTTTGTAGGTACTCGTACTGCCGCCGCCGCGATGGCCACTCCGGCCAAGAGCATCGGAAGGAGGATCCAGGCGGTGGCCGCTGTTTTACTCATGGTAATTTAGAATCTTTAGACAGTACCACGCCTCTCTTCTGCTGCTGCTCTTGTGCAAGTGATCATACTGCTTGCGGGTATGAGTAGGAAAGCTCTTTATATAGAGTAAGTACATTTATTGGTTTATGAGCTTTAAAGTGGTCGTTCATGGTGGGAGCGAACTTCAGAACAGAATGCTGCATCAAATCTGTGTTTATTGTCAGACTTGAGCTGCATATTCATAAGCAGGTCAATGTGATTGCAGATTGACAGTTTCAACTTGTTTCAGTTTTCCATCATATCTTCATGCTCTACAGCTTATAGGAACAAGCAATACCTTTCTTAGCTCACTAGCTAGGGACTAATATGTTAAACCCTTAAAAGTTCAAATTTTTATGTAGCTTATCTTTTTTTATGAATTAAAGTTGGTATTCCTATTCTCATGCCCGAATGAGACATGAACCCAAAACCCCCGTGTGACCCCTTGAATTATTCTTAACTTCACAATATAACTTATATTTTGACCGCAATATAATGCATAATGTGGTGTATGATACGATCGATTACTCCAAAAGAAAGGCATTGCTTCTTAGAAAAAGCATAATGCTGGCCTAAAAGGATGGCCAAGTAAATGAAGAAGAGTAGAAAAAATGGTCATTAATCCAAAACTATTGTATTGATGCATTTATTGTCAAACTCATCGAATTTACTTCCCCAACTCTAACCCCAACCCTTACCACCTATATATTTTTGAGATGCCTAAATTTGAGACTCATGGTTTTAAAGGAAATATAACGTATTAACCTTGATTGAAAACATTGTATGAAAAAAGAAACAATATTTATGTGAGCAAGTAAAATGATAAACTATGTATAGAATCACTAAATGAAATCTGTAAAAGCATAAGACCAAATGTACAGAAAAAAAGGTCCTAGAATGTGACTTTAAGACATGATACTAAAGGATGCATCATTTATTTTAACAACATCAAATCAGAAGTTAAAAGAATTCATGACATCAAGTAGAGGTAGCAATGGGCTCTAACATCAAGTGCTTGTCGATATTGAAAGAAATATTGGAGAAACTAACTTAAAGTAGAGTTTACTTGTTAAGCTTGAAGTGAAAGCATGATTTGAAGATAATAGTAATTATACCACCATGAATTGAGAATCTGAAAGCGTTTAATTATGTGAAGTAAACTCCATCTTATGAGCATCCTCTGGATCTTCTTCCAATGTTATTGAGCTAAAATAATCAGGTAAATTCTTTTTGCTCTTTTCTTTATTGGATTCCGGCTCAAGGTTTAAGTTAATGGCTACCTACATGGAGGGTAGTGAGATGCTTTTGCCCTTCCTTTTTAAATCTTGAAAGTCCGAATGAACGAAAAATATAATTTCTGTTGACCAGATTAATATAGTTTCGTCTGAAAAAAATTCCAAATGAAACCCAGATTCAGTTACATTAATCAAGCCTAAACCCAGATTCAGTTACATCAATCAAGCATAAACCCAGATACAGTTACATCAATCAAGCATAAACCCAGATACAGTTACATCAATCAAGCCTAATATTTCACCATAATCATCAATTACTCATCAATATGGTGTTCGCTGAAATTTCTTCCAGGCAACGATGAAACAGATCAGCGTCTCCTGCATTTTTTGTGGGAGGGGCTTCACCTACGTATGCGATGATGTCAAGGGAGAAAGCGCGCAGGAACCGATGGATAAGCCCCAACTCAGCCTCACATGATAAGATCAGAAATCAGAAAGGAGATGCGAACCCAGGTTTTGATTTCGCATGCACTGATGTCATATACGTTGCCACGACAAGGTCTGGCTTTAGTTATCTCGGTGGCCTCGAGGGGGACTGATGGAGAAGAGTTTACAAGTACAAGACGGAAGACAGATAGGACCAAAGATTGCCCAACCCCATGTCTTGTCCGTAACTTTTGTACTGACGAAGAGGTGTATGTGGATATGTCAAATAACAGTGGGCGATGAAAAGCATGTAGGACAAGAGAAGATTGTGAATCCCCCGTCGAAAATCCTCCAATTCAGACCCGAATCAGAGATGGGTGTCTCTAAAAACACTATAAATAGTCGATTCATGTGGCCCTCTTTCCATGTACAAGGGGTTGCAACTTGCAAAGTCAAGAAATTGCGGAGATGGAGGCCAAGAGCAATACTCATCTTCTCGTCCTTCCCTTTCCTTCTCAGGGTCACATCAACCCAATGCTCCAATTTGCTAAGCGTTTGTTCAGTAAAGGCGTCGAGGTTTCTCTGGTCACCACCGTCTTCCTCACCAAGTCCCTGGTGACACAGGCTGGTCCAGTAAATCTAGAGCTCATCACGGATGGTGACGACGACGGCCACGAAAGAAAAACAAACATTGAAGCTTACCTTGATCGGTTCAAAGAGATCGGTTCCCAGTCCCTGAGAGATCTCATCCAAAAGCTTGGCAACTCTGGCAGACCTGTTGGTTGCCTGGTCTACGACGCATTCCTCCCATGGGCTCTGGACGTGGCGAAAGAGTGTGGGATACTAGGGGGTTCATTCTTCACACAGTCCTGTGCAGTTCAAGCCATCTATCATAATTATTATACAGGGAAACTGACCCTCCCGGTTCTATGTGAGACCGTCTCATTTCCTGGACTTCCTGAGCTACACGTCTCCGAGCTTCCATCGTTTCTTTCAAAACCAGATTATCAACCGGCCATCAGGGAATTTGTGATGGAGCAGTTCATCAATATAGAAGAAGCTGATTGGGCGTTCATCAACACTGTTGATCAGCTGGAGAGTGAGGTGAGTCGTCTTCCATCTATTAAACACTTGTTGGAGACTGCTTGTTTTCCTGAAGGAACTCAATATGTATACGGAAAAATAATATTACCCTGTATCCATTTTTTGTTCTCAACTCTTCTAACCATGTCATAGTACCAGTACATCAGTGGTAGACAGGAGTATCTTCTTGTTACGATCATTCTCTGACCCATGATTTTCTCCTTCCAGGGGTTCAACTGGCTAAAAACTGTCATGCGGATCAAGCCAATTGGACCGACGATACCCTCCTGGTACATAGACCAGCGTGTTGAGGATGATCGGGATTACGGTGTCAGCCTGTGGAAGAAAGACAGTGCTCTCTGTAAACAATGGCTGGATTCCAAAGACCGGGGGTCTGTAGTCTACGTATCATTTGGAAGTGTTGCGAGCCTGGGAAATGCACAAATGGAGGAGATTGCAAGTGCCCTCAAAGAAAGTAACCGGTCTTTCTTATGGGTGGTGAGAGAATCAGAGGAGTGCAACCTCCCTGAAAATTTTGCAGAGGAGACGAAAGAGAAAGGACTGGTGGTGAGATGGTGCCCCCAGTTGGAGGTGCTGTCCCACGGGGCAGTGGGATGTTTTGTAACACACTGTGGATGGAATTCCACACTGGAAGGCCTGACTCTTGGAGTGCCAATGGTGGCCTGCCCCCACTGGAGTGATCAACCCACCAATGCCAAGTACATAGAAGAAGTATGGCAAGTGGGGTTAAGAGCCAAGGATGATGACAAAGGGACTGTTTGCAGAGAAGAACTGAAGTATTGTATAAAGGAGATAATGGAAGGGAAGAAGGGTGGGGAGATGAAGAAGAATGCCCACAAGTGGAGGAAACTGATCAAGGAATCACTTGAGGTTGGTGGAAGCTCTGACAAGAACATGGAGGAATTTGTGGCTGCAATTGGTGGATAAATCAATTTGAAACAAGTATTTATTTTTCTTTTTCACCTTAGATTTTTTCAGCAGATCGGAGTCACAAAAATTGTCCAGTTACCGGTGACTCACGGATCACTTTTAGCGAATCCATTTGAAAATTCATAAAAAACTGGGTACTCATCCAAACCAACCCTGGTGGCTGGTGAATAGGTCATGTTGCAGTGGCCGCGAGAGCAACTCAAACTTTCAGGTCTACTATTGTCCTGTTTAATTAGTACATGGTCCACCCATAAACCCAAATCAGAGTGGGTCATCGGGATAAACCAGCCCTTCTCGTGCTTGGCCTAAATAATAACTAAATAAATAAATATATAATTATTATTCATTATATATTAAGAATAATCTTGTAATTAGACATATATTAAATCAATAATAAACAAAAAATTGTATATACTATAGATATTATATAATTTTATGATGTCTTAAGCTAATTAAAATATTAAAAATATAACCGAATGCCTAATTTGACTGCCACATGAGTCCATTTTGAAAAATATTCATATGAACATTGAACATGTTTGCACACTCGAAAATCAAAACATATAAAAGATTAAAAAATGCTAGCAGCACTTATGCACAATACTTATCCAATGTACAAGTTAATCTGAACCATTGATGCCTGGGGTTTATCCTTTAGAATATAGGATTTCATAAAATAAAAAATATTTTTTATATTTTAAAGGCTTAGATTAACATGCACGTGGGATAGGTACTACACATAGGTGCAACTAGTATTACTCTAAAAGATTAGGAGGTGCTTGGCGAATTATGGGTTAGAAACTCATTTTTTGACAATAGAACTACTTTTAGATAAATCTCTCTTTAAAAAGATGATTTTAGAGTTACTGAGACGCAAAGTCATGGACATTGGGAAGCAGCGGAAACCTGTTATGTAAGTTAAAGGATTGATGGAAATCAGAGGGGCACTAATGGGCAAGATTGCTTATCCCCCTACATACAACAAAACAACCAATTCTCTCTGCTATGTTGCCTTTAAGAGTCGCCAATATCAATGCCAACTCCAGTCTTCCTTATCGAGTTGCCCACTGGCCGACCTCCCAAAGTCCCACGCCCAGCCTATGTAACAACCAAACCTTCTCCCCTGATGTTAAATAAAACCTTCATCCCACCTCTTCCCCCTAGCTCAAAACTATTTTGATTCAACCATGCCTCCCCTTGTGAGGAATTACCACAGCAGGAACCATGACCCTTCGCCATACTCCTCATAAAGGGATGAGTCGACTTCATGGGGGAGACGAAGGTCGAATACCTCCCCTCCCTCTCTCTGCCATCTACCCTTGTGTCGAACAGCCTGTCATACAAATAGTACAAGGAGAGCTTCAAGTAGAACAGACCTGACTTGAATGGGTGGGCCCACGAGGGGACGGGTCTTGTTAGGTAGGAGTTTTTCCAATACTCAATGATAGATAGTAAGTCTAGAGCTGAGGGTGAATCCTTTTAAAATTGTGCCCAATAATGGGACCAAACTTGCTTTGCATTGGAGCATTGCAAAAGGATATGGTTTTCCAATTCCAAAGTGCTATCACAGAAATACAAAGTGTGGAGGGTAGCACCATTCCTTTCTCGATAAGGTTTTCCCTAGGTTTTGGTGCAAGGTTGTCCAAAAGAAGAACTTGGCTTTAGGGGGAGTTGACAGTTTCCAAGTTCCGCTAGCTATATGTTGCTGGTGTAAGGTAGTG
Organism: Aristolochia contorta; assembly: GCA_022405105.1. Classification (NCBI taxonomy): domain Eukaryota; kingdom Viridiplantae; phylum Streptophyta; class Magnoliopsida; order Piperales; family Aristolochiaceae; genus Aristolochia; species Aristolochia contorta. The sequence goes on along the minus strand of JAHZSQ010000045.1, from coordinate 11,792 downwards.
TTTGGATACAAAGACTTATATGTAGATGTCACATTGAAACCTCCATTTTAGGCCAACTTGTCATATGAGTTTGTCTTCACTATGGGGGTTACTTTAGTATATGTTGTTTTCCTCTCTCTGTTGCAGCAGGTTTTGAATTGATCTCTCTGCCATAGTAGTAACTCTGGAAAACCTTAGGTATAGAAGCTTGCGAGGTCTGTAACATATCCATTTGTCATGCTATATATCTGTTTTGTCGCCATTCTCCGGTAAAAATCTAATCCTATCCCTAAAATACTATCATAATTTATGTAATATTTTCCACATTGGGGACAAGGAGTAGGTTGAGTGCCAAGAAACCTTCACGTGCCGCAGCTCTGGTTGACCTTGCCCATTGGGACAGCCATCACGATGTTATGCTCTTCCATCTACTCCGACACGAATTCCATCGTTGGATCTGGTATGGAGGATGTCGTAGACTGCGACGTTGAGGCTGCATGCAAGTCAGCGATATTAATTAATTAATAGTTATTTTAGACCAGAGAAAATAAAGAAGAAAAAATGGCCAGTCTTGCCATGGAGATGCGATGAGGAGAGAGGAACAAGAAAATAAAGAAGAAAAAGAAGTGGAGAGAGAGAGAGAGAAATGAGATCTATTACCTCCGACCGTGATTGTTGGACAATTTAAAGTTGACAATCTTTCTAAAATGGACTTGATATGGAGAAAAGGCTAGGTTTGATGCCGGGAGACGGTTTGTGAATATGGTCTTATATAATGGTAAATTGTCTTCCTGAAAACACTCTCTTCCATGCCATATCATCAATATTGTTGTTTTTTTTTTGTTTCCTTTGCATTTTTGACCCAATCAATTCTACTAATATTATGGGGGCCAACGAAAGAAAAAAGAGGGGTGTTTATATAGTTGTGATTTGATATGTGTAAGGACGTTTGGTAATTTAATTCTCCCATGTTTCTATATTTACTAGTTTTGTTTTTGTTTTCCCGTGGTGATAAAAAGCTAATATCAGTGTTTTAAAAACCGAACTGACCCGGCCGGTTCGACCGGGTTCAACTAGAACCAGGGTTATAAACTGTTCGATTTGCTAAATAACTCAGAAATGATCAAAAACCGGTTGATTGGCGGGTTTTAGCGAAATATTTTAATGAGATACAACTCATACCGGTTGAACCGCCAGTTGAACCCAGTTGAACCGGTTGAACCAGAATCGGAAGCTCCACCAGTTCGATGACCGGTTCGGTTTTTAAAACATTGGGTAATATAGTGTAGGCTGTAGCCAGGAATACTAGTCCAGGTCAGTGATTGGGGACAAAGCAATGAAATAATTACGATAAAAAGAGAAAAAACAACATGGAAACAATTTAGTCTTTTAGCCTTTTTGGGGCTTATACAATATTGAGTTTTAGGGTTTAAATTTTGGGTTTTGAGTTGAATTTATTTGTATGCTTACTCTGTCACAAGAATGAGAGGAGCCATCTTGCACTGACATAGTGACATTAACTCAGAGAAAAAAAATCTTACCATGGTCAATGATATACTTTTAACATTTTATTTATTTGATAAGCATAATTTACAAAATATATAATTAGATAGGTGGGTTCCCCCCTTTTGGTTTCTCCACCATGAATAGGATGAGATGTTATTTAGGTAATGGGTGTTTGCATGGCCAAGTATATCTGGGTGTATTGTTTGCTTGATGTGGTATTCCATCAAGGTCAAAAGGTGCAATTAGGTCATTGAATTTTCACATAATTGTTGTTATGGACCTCGAATGTGGTTTCTTGTTGTTTCTATATCTAATTACATGAAATCTCGAGCTAAAAGCCATGGGCTGGACCATCTTCCCATTATATCTCCAATTTCATCCCAAAATTGGGCCCTTTCGTGACGAGAATTGGGCCTATTAATTCCCCCTAAGTTCCAATTTAGGTTTTACATTTTATCGGTTAATTTCAGACCTACACAAAATGCACCTTGTTATGATTCATTAACATAAACGAGTACAAGGTTCAATAGTAGTAGTACTCCTCAGGATGATCCAAAAGCATTGATTGATACCCATTATAGCCTAATAAAAGTCACTACATAGATAATTAATTCTTTGGACCGTACAACAATTTCGATTTCTTGAATAACAACGATATTTGCACCATTGCTTCTCAATATTTCCTTTATATAAGCATTTTTTGGGTGCTGCCTATGCTCCGTACATTCCAAGAGTAGAACCCCTGGCTTCGACGAACTCCACGCCTGCCATGTCCTCCCCTTCCTCTCTGTGGAGCGCTTGACAGTCAGTTACTCCCATCGCACTTCCTTTAAGATATCACGACGTAGTCCTCATCCATATACCTCACGTCATTTTCTTTGATGCTTTTCACCCAAGATTGTAACGCGGGGTCATAGTGTTAGTAGTCGTGCACATGAAGTCGTCGGGATGCCAAACCCGTATGCTTGTCTTGCTTCGGCTCGGGCCCAGGGGTTTCACTAATTGTGTGAGCCCACCCATTCAAGGTCTCCTGGTTCTATTTGTATGACTGGCTCTTCGACACGGGAGTAGATGGCAGAGAGTGGGGTGGGAAGGTATTCGACCTTCATATCCCCATGAAGTCGACTCGCCCCTTTATGAGGAGTAGGGCGAGGGGTCACAGTTCCTACTGTGGTAAGTCCTCATAGGGGGAGGCATGGTGGAATCAGAATGGTTTTGAGCTAGGGGGTAGAGGAGGGATGGAGGTTTTTTCTGACCTCAGGGGAAAAGGTCTGGTTGTTACTTAGGCAGGGCGTGGGACTTTTGGGAGGTCGGTCAGTGGGCAAAGTCTCAGCCTGCCATTCATCTTCCTTGGTCCTTCCCATAACACACTTCAACAACTCCTTTCTTGTTGGTAGCGTGAAGGAAGGGTCAACAAAAATGGAAGCACTCCCATTTGACCAGTGGGAACAGACATTTTAGATGGCACCAAAGTCATCCCAACTGCAGGGCGACACTCTAGGACATCCAAAAGCTGCTGCTGGTTATTGCTCTTCCCCTTGTTTTGCTGTTCCCCACTTCCTAACTCCATCTTTTCTGCCACTAGTTTCAGTTTTATCCATTCCCACCCATTCCACCTTCCATGTTTCCTTAGCACGTCCACAATTCCTGTCACCATTTGCCCTCTCAGTGCTGATATACGGCAGACAAGCTCTTCCCCTTCCTGGCAAGTCCCGATACGGAACTTGCCTTTGCATGTTTCTGAGATCTTACCATGTGATGTTTGTCGCAGGGTAGTTTGGAGTCCTGCCCTAGTCTCAGCAAGATTTTGTTTGGAGATTTTAGGGCGATTTTGACAGTGTACTCTCCCCGAAATACTACAACTTCCAGGTAGAGACGGATTTGCTCGTTGAAAGCAGCAGAAAAAGCTACCTTCAAGTTTTCTGGCACCTCCATTCTCCTCCCGTTCTCGGACATCCGTGGTTTTTCGGTTGTCCAAACGCTTCCTCTTCTCTCCACCCCTCTCCCACTCATCCCGCCGTGTGGTTGTCTAATATGACTTAGTGATAATTAGCTATTTCTCTAAGGCCCCATTTTCTATCTCATGCAAGTACTTATTTATTTTTTATGCTATTTTTATGTATTGTATGAAAGCCTTTCACATGTTGGGTTTGCAGCCATGTCACTGCAGTTTTTTATTTAAATATATTGCATTCTTTCTTTTGACTACTGTCTAGTTGTTCATTTCCACCTGCACCTTGTATAAATAAAATCTCCACTATTCGAAAAGGTATTTCTAATCTCAGGTTTACATGACTCAATGGAGTAAGAATAAGGTCTCCAAAGCAGTTGTCCCAGCTCTACATGTGATGTTACAAGCTCTCAGGTTTCTATCTCAGTGATCATATCTGAATATAAGATTTTTTCTTGTTATGTTTTTTTCTTGTCTTCCATGAGTCTAAGATTATTGACTTCTTATGCTTTGTGCATCAAGTCAATTTGGTGCAAAGGTCGTCCCTCCAAAAAGCATGTTGAAAATGCTTCATGAGCTTTTTGATTACTAGGATCAGAATGTTTGAGCATCATCAAAAGGGTTGACTCTTGAACTCCACTTCCACCAGCTCCACCTCCGCCATCTCTACCTCTACCTCCACCTCCACATCTTTCCACCTCCAGCATCTCCACCTCCACCACCTCCACCATCTCCACCTTCACTTCCACCATCTCCACCTCCACCTCCGCTATCTCCACCTCCATCTCCACCTCCACCATCTCCACCTCCATCATCTCCACCTCCACCATCTGCATCTCCACCATCTCCACCTCCA
>JAHZSQ010000036.1:495000-497500 GCA_022405105.1 Aristolochia contorta | reverse complement strand
CACGGGCGCTTGGCCGCTTCTCACGCTTGGCGGCCTTGGCGCTTCTGAGGCGGCGCGATTTCACGGGGCGCCGCTTCTCGGGCGGCTTGGCGCTTCTGACGCTTCTCGGGGCAGCATGCGCTTTTCACGGGCAGCAGCTTGGCGCTTTTCTGAGGCATTGGCAGGCGCTTTACGAGACGCTTGGCCGCTTTTACGAGGCGCGCAGGCGCTTTCTGAGGGGCGCAGCGCGATTTCGGGGGCGCAGCAGCAATTCACGGGGCGCTTTGCGGCGCTTTAGCAATTCACAGGGCGCATGGCGCTTTTTTTGGGCGGCTTGCGCTTTTACGAGGCGCTGGCCCGGCGGCAGTCGTTTTACTAGGCGCCTGGCGCATTCACGGGGCAGCAGCGCTATTACGAGACGCTTGGCCCGTCGCTTGGCCGTTTTTTCGTGAATGGGCGGCATGTCCCGAATGCGTGGGGGGACGGAAGGCCGGGGGGGGAGCACTGCGAGCGGTTCGCCGCCGAGATTCCGACCCTGTGGGCCAAACGGGCCCCCGGTGTGGGTGGGGCGCCCCCTCGCTTGCCTCGCACTAGAGACCTCGCACTAGAGGCGTCGTGTGCTTAACGAGGGCGGCGTGTGCTTAAGTAGAGACGCCGTGTGCTTCAACTAGAGACGTCGTGTGCTTGAGTAGAGACGCCGTGTGCTTAACTAGAGACGCCGTGTGCTTAAACTCCCTCGGTGTCCGGCTCGATGCGACTCAGCGGGCACTGGGCCCAACGTACGGCGAGGCTCGATCTCTCTGTTGGTTGAGAACGAACGAGTTACGATCATTCCTCGGTCTCGTATTGTATTCCGTTTTAGGCGGTTTATGTCCGGCACTTCGAGCCGCTCCACTTACGGATCTCTTAGAGGAGGACCGGTCGTGGGTTTGGTCGGACGAGTTCCAAAGCGCGTTCGAAGGCATCAAGCAATCCGAGAGAAGGGATGCGGGCCCCGGGGAGAGGGACGGAGCGCCGCGGGTCGGCCGTGTCCAGCTCGGCGGGCTGCCACGGGCGAGAGAGACAGGAACGCAGCGGGTCAGAGGCATCATCGCTCGCGGCTGACGGCACTTGGGCTTCGGCGGGCGTGAAAGCCGTGGGGCAGATACGAGAGGGTTAGGCCGGACGCGGGGGCGGATTGCGTAACGGGCATGGCAGCGGCGGCGGTGCCCTACCGTGGGGGTGCACCACAGATGGGGCACGGGAGCCACCCAAGCCCAAGCGGACCCAGGCGTCTTGTGAAACACCAAATAATCGGAGGCGGAGGCGGCGTGCCCAGCCCCCTCCGTCTGAAACCCCAAGTTCCGCCGCGGGGAGGCATGGACAGTTGGCCACAGCCGCTCCGCCTGTGCAGGGCCAGCAGGCCGCGAGCCTGCAGCCAGCCTTGGCAGCGCGGCGGCAGGCAGGGCGCGCGCGGCAGGCAGGGCGCGCGCGCGCAGGCAGGCGCGCGCGCGCGCGCAGGGCGCGCGCGCGCAGGCGCGCGCAGGGCGCGCGCGCGCGCGCGCAGCAGGCGCGCGCGCGCGTGCCAGGGCGCGCGCGCGCGTGCGGATGGCGCGCGCGCGCACGGGCGGATGGATGGCGCGCGCACGGGCGCATGGGCGCGCGCACGGGCGGATGGGCGCGCGCGCGCAGGCGGAAGGGCGCGCGCGGGCCGCTGGCACGGGCGGATGCGCGCGCACGGGCCGCTGGCACGGGCGGACGGGCGCGGCGGTGGGGCGGACCGCGCGCGGAAGGCGGCATGGGCGCGCGCGCCATGGCTGACCCAACGCGCGCGCGCAAGGGCAGGATGGCGCGCGCAAGTGGGCGGGAGCGCGCGCGCGGAAGGGCGGAAGGACCCCCTCCCGGGCGCGCGCGACAGCGGCCGTCCGCGCGCGGTGCCTGCGCGCTTCCGCGCGCGCGACCCGGCCGTCCGCGCGCGTCCGTGCGCGCGGGGGTTCGCGGGGTTGCCTGTGTGACAGTACAGACACTTTTGCGGTATCTGGTTGTGGGAGTAAAAAAGTAGGGATTTCTACATAGGTTAAGGCGGACTTCGTGCCCGGTGCTACGTAAATCACGATGCGTGCGGTCACGCGCCCGCCCGCCCCGCCCATGGGGGCTCGTCCAGCGTGCCGGCGGCCGGCCGCCGCCTCCGCCGTCCGGCCGCCGGTTTCCGGCGACCACCGGCCGGATTCCGGCGACCGCCGCCCGACCTCATTTGGCCCCTTTTTCGCCGCCGGCCGCCGCTCGCCGCGGCGCCGGCGGCCGCCCCCCTCGGGGGCCGTCCAGCGTGTTGGATGCCCGAATTTCGCGGGCGGCCTGCCGTGGCGCCCGTGCCGCCCGGTCGGCCGAGCCCGCCCGGCGGGGCGCGCTCACAGCGCGCCTATATTCATAAATCAAAAGGCGCACGCGCGCCCGCGCCGGCTTGGGCCTTGGGCCTTGGCGAGGCCGAGGCCGCGGCGCGCGCGCGCGTTGTCGCCGTCCTCCCGTTGGACCCGGCGCTAAC
>JAHZSQ010000036.1:485000-487500 GCA_022405105.1 Aristolochia contorta | reverse complement strand
GGGCGGAAGGCGGGGGAGCACTGCGGCGGTTCGCCGCCGAGATTCCGACCACAATGGGCCAAGCGGGCCCCGGTGTGGGTGGGCGCCCCTCGCTTGCCTCGCACTAGAGACCTCGCACTAGAGGCGTCGTGTGCTTAACTTGGGCGGCGTGTGCTTAAGTAGAGGCGCCGTGTGCTTCAACTAGAGGCGTCGTGTGCTTGAGTAGAGGCGCCGTGTGCTTAACTAGAGGCCGTGTGTGCTTAAACTCCCTCGGTGTCCGGCTCGATCACGACTCAGCGGGCACTTGGGCCCAGCGTCTGGCGAGGCTCGATCTCTCTGTTGGTTGAGCGAGCGAGTTCGATCATTCCTCGGTCTCGTGTTGTATTCCGTTTTAGGCGGTTTATGTCCGGCGCCGAGCCGCTCCGCTTACGGATCTCTTAGAGGAGGACGGTCGTGGGTTTGGTCGGACGAGTTCAAAGCGTTCGAAGGCATCAAGCAATCGAGAGAAGGATCACGGGCCCGGGGAGAGGACGGACGGGCGCCCGCGGGTCGGCCGTGTCCAGCTCGGCGGGCTGCCAGGCGAGAGAGACAGGGCACGCATGCGGGTCAGAGGCATCATCGCTCGCGGCTGGCGGCACAGGGCTTCGGCGGGCGTGAAAGCCGTGGGGCAGATCTGAGAGGTTAGGCGGACGGGGCGGATTGCGTAGCGGGCATGGCAGCGGCGGTGCCCTACCGTGGGGTGCACCACAGATGGGGCACAGGGAGCCACCCAAGCCCAAGCGGACCCAGGCGTCTTGTGGAAACACCAAGTAATGCGGGGCGGAGGCGGCGTGCCCAGCCCCCTCCGTCTGAAACCCCAAGTTCCGCCGCGGGGAGGCATGGACAGTTGGCCACAGCCGCTCCGCCTGTGCAGGGCCAGCAGGCCCGCAGCCTGCAGCAGCCCGCAGCCAGCAGCAGGCAGCGCAGGCGCAGCGCAGCAGGCAGGCGCGCGCGCGCGGCGCGGCAGCGCGCGCGCGCAGAAGGCGCGCGCGCGCGCGCGCGCGCAGGCGCGCGCGCGCGCGCGGCAGCAGTTCGCGCGCGCGTGGCCCGCAGGCGCGCGCGCGCGTGCGGATGGCGCGCGCGCACGGGCGGATGGGCGCGCGCGCACGGGCGCATGGGCGCGCGCACGGGCGGATGGGCGCGCGCGCGCGGGCGGAAGGGCGCGCGCGGCCGCTGGCACGGGCGGATGCGCGCGCACGGGCCGCTGGCACGGGCGGACGGGCGCGGCGGTGGGGCGGACCGCGCGCGGAAGGCGGCATGGGCGCGCGCGCCATGGCTGACCAACGCGCGCGCGCGCAGGGCAGGATGGCGCGCGCAAGTGGGCGGGAGCGCGCGCGCGAAGGGCGGAAGGACCCCTCCCGGGCGCGCGCGACGGCGGCCGTCCGCGCGCGGTGCCTGCGCGCTTCCGCGCGCGACCCGGCCGTCGCGCGCGCGTCCGTGCGCGCGCGGGGTTCGCGGGGTTGCCTGTGTGACAGTACAGACACTTTTGCGGTATCTGGTTGTGGGAGTAAAAAGTAGGGATTTCTACATAGGTTAAAGGCGGACTTCGTGCCCGGTGCTACGTAAATGCGATGCGTGCGGTCACGCGCCCGCCCGCCCGCCCATGGGGGCTCGTCCAGCGTGCCGGCGGCGGCCGCCGCCTCCGCCGTCCGGCCGCCGGTTTCCGGCGACCACCGGCCGGATTCCGGCGACCGCCGCCCGACCTCATTTGGCCCCTTTTTTCGCCGCCGGCCGCCGCTCGCCGGCGCCGGCGGCCCGCCGCCCCCTCCGGGGGGCCGTCCCGCGTGTTGGATGCCCGAATTTCGCGGGCGGCCTGCCGTGGCGCCCGGTGCCGCCCGGTCGGCCGAGCCCGCCCGGCGGGGCTCTCACACGCGCCTATATTCATAAATCAAAAGGCGCGCGCGCCCGCGCCGGCGCCGGCCTTGGGCCTTGGCCTTGAGGCGAGGCCGCGGCGCGCGCGCGCGCGCGTCGCCCGTCCTCCCGTTGGACCCGGCGCTAACCCACGCTCTTTGCGGGACCGTCCGGTGCGCCCCCTCCTGATTGCGACCTGCCCGCGCGTCGATGCTGAAACAGTGCATCCGCTCGGGCTCGCCCGTGCGTGGAGCGCCCGGGCGCGCGGACGCGCGATCGTGTGAGTGGTATTCGGCGGATTTGCCGAGGCGTCCACGGCCGTCGAGCCGTCGACCTCTCGCGCGGTCCGTCCTCCATTTTGGTCGGCTGTCCCTCGTCGGTAGCGGCGCGAGAACCCGCCCGGTGCTTGTGCGTTGTTACCCCAGTCGGGCAGTCGCCTCGCTCGATCAGAACGCAATCCCGCCGCGCGGCCCCGCCGGGGGGCGGCGCGGGCGGGAACTCTCTGGCGTCGCGTCCGCTTGCGAGCGAGCGAATTCGCTCGGGCGCGGGCCCAGCGCTCACGGACCCTCGTGCACGCAGCAGTCCCACGCGACTCTGTCGGATTTGCGAAACAATCCGACGCCCCTCTCGT
>JAHZSQ010000036.1:455000-457500 GCA_022405105.1 Aristolochia contorta | reverse complement strand
CGCGCGTCCGTGCGCGCGGGGTTCGCGGGGTTGCCTGTGTGACAGTACAGACACTTTTGCGGTATCTGGTTGTGGGAGTAAAAAGTAGGGATTTCTACATAGGTTAAAGGCGGACTTCGTGCCCGGTGCTACGTAAATGCGATGCGTGCGGTCACGCGCCGCCCGCCCGCCCATGGGGGCTCGTCCAGCGTGCCGGCGGCGGCCGCCGCCTCCGCCGTCCGGCCGCCGGTTTCCGGCGACCACCGGCCGGATTCCGGCGACCGCCGCCCGACCTCATTTGGCCCCTTTTTTTTGCCGCCGCCGCCGCGCTCGCCGGCGCGGCGGCCCCGCCGCCCTCGGGGGCCGTCCCGCGTGTTGGATGCCCCGAATTTCGCGGGCGGCCTGCCGTGGCGCCCGGTGCCGCCCGGTCGGCCGAGCCCGCCCGGCGGGCGCGCTCTCCAGCGCCTATATTCATAAATCAAAAGGCGCGCGCGCGCCGCGCCCGCTTGGGCCTTGGGCCTTGGCGAGGCGAGGCCAGCGGCAGCGCGCGCGTTGTCGCCCGTCCCTCCCGTTGGACCCGGCGCTAACCCGCTCTTTGCGGGACCGTCCGGTGCGCCCCTCCTGATTGCGACCTGCCCGCGTCGATGCTGAAACAGTGCATCCGCTCGGGCTCGCCCGGCGTGGGGCGCCCGGGCGCGGACCCCCGCGATCGTGTGAGTGGTATTCGGCGGATTTGCCGAGGCGTCCACGGCCGTCGAGCCGTCGACCTCTCGCGGTCCGTCCTCCATTTTGGTCGGCTGTCCCTCGTCGGTAGCGCGGCGCGAGGAGCCCGCCCGGTGCTTGTGCGTTGTTACCCCCAGTCGGGCAGTCGCCTCGCTCGATCAGAACGCAATCCCGCCCGCGGGCCCCGCCGGGGCGGCGGCGGGCGAAGAACTCTCTGGCGTCGCGTCCGCTGCGAGCGAGCGAATCGCTCGGGCGCGGGCGCCAGCTCACGGACCCTCGTGCACGCAGCAGTCAGCGCGACTCTCTGCCGGTTGCGAAACAATCCGGCGCCCCTCTCGTTGTTGCTCGACCGTCGGCGCCCGGGCGTTCGCCGTGCCGCTCTCGCGCGCCGGCGAGCCGACCAGCAGCGTCGCGGTTGTCGAGGGCGCTACCTGGTTGATCCTGCCAGTAGTCATATGCTTGTCTCAAAGATTAAGCCATGCATGTGTAAGTATGAACAAATTCAGACTGTGAAACTGCGAATGGCTCATTAAATCAGTTATAGTTTGTTTGATGGTACTTGCTACTCGGATAACCGTAGTAATTCTAGAGCTAATCGTGCACGAACCCGACTTCTGGAAGGGCGCATTTATTAGATAAAAGGTCAGCGCGGGCTTTGCCGTCGCTGATGATTCATGATAACTTTCGACGGATCGCATGGCTCTCGTGCGGCGACGCATCATTCAAATTTCTGCCCTATCAACTTTCGATGGTAGGATGGTGGCCTACCATGGTATTGACGGGTGACGGAGGTTAGGGTTCGATTCGGAGGGAGCCTGAAAGCGGCTACCACATCCAGGAAGGCAGCAGGCGCGCCGTTACCCAATCCTGACACGGGGAGGTAGTGACAATAAATAACAATACCGGGCTCTCAGAGTCTGGTAATTGGAATAGTACAATCTAAATCCCTTAACGAGGATCCATTGGAGGGCAAGTCCGGTGCCAGCAGCAGCGATAATTCCAGCTCAATAGCGTATATTTAAGTTGTTGCAGTTAAAAAGCTCGTAGTTGGACCTTGGGTTGGGTCGATCGGTCCGCCTCGCGGTGTGCACGATCGACTCGTCCCTCTCTACGGCGATGCGCTCCTGGCCTTAACTGGCGGGTCGTGCCTCGGTGCTGTTACTTTGAAGAAATTAGAGTGCTCAAAGCAAGCCTCGCTCTGGATACATTAGCATGGGATAACATCACAGGATTTCGGTCCTATTGTGTTGGCCTTGGGATCGGAGTAATGATTAACAGGGGGACAGTCGGGGCATTCGTATTTCATAGTCAGAGGTGAAATTCTTGGATTTATGAAGGCGAACAACTGCGAAAGCATTTGCCAGGATGTTTTCATTAATCAAGAACGAAAGTTGGGGGCTCGAAGGCGATCAGATACCGTCCTAGTCTCAACCATAAGCGATGCCGACCAGGGATCGGCGGATGTTACTTTCAGGACTCCGCCCGGCACCTTATGAAAAATCAAAGTTTTTGGGTTCGGGGGAGTATGGTGCATGAGGCTGAAACTTAAAGGAATTGTGGAAGGGGCACCACCAGGAGTGGAGCCTGCGGCAATTGACTCAACACGGGAAACTTACCAGGTCCAGACATAGTAAGGATTGACAGACTGAGAGCTCTTTCTTGATTCTATGGGTGGTGGTGCATGGCCGTTCTTAGTTGGTGGAAGCGATTTGTCTGGTTAATTCCGTTATGAGCGAGACCTCAGCCTGCTAACTAGCTATCTGGAGGTGACCCTCCGCGGCCAGCTTCTTAGAGGGAC
>JAHZSQ010000036.1:447500-450000 GCA_022405105.1 Aristolochia contorta | reverse complement strand
TGGCGATTTCTGAGGCGGCTTGCGCTTTTTGAGGCGGCTGCGCGCCTTCACGGGGCAGCAGCGCCTTCTGAGGCGCTTGGCGATTTCGGGGGCTTGGCGCTTCTCACGGGGCGCTTGGCGCTTCTCAGGGGCTTGGCGCTTTTCTGAGGCAGCTTGGCGCGCTTCGGGCAGGCGCTTGGCCGATTTCTGAGGCGCTTGGCCGATTTCACGGGCAGCATGGCGATTTCTGACGGCGGCAGCGCCTTCTGGGGCGCTTGGCGCTTTTCGGGCAGCAGCGATTTCACGGCAGCAGCGCGATTTCGATTTCTGGGGCGCTTGGCGCCTTCAGGCGCGCCTCTCGAGGCCTTGGCGCTTTCTGAGGGCAGCTTGGCGATTTCTGGGGCAGCTTGCTTTCACGGGGCGGCAGCGCCTCTGAGGCGGCAGCAGCTTCTCTCGAGGCGCCTGGCGCTATTCGAGGCGGCAGCGATTTTCACGGGCAGCTTGGCGATTTCACGAGGCGCATGGCGCTTTCGAGGCGCTTGGCGCGCTTTACGGGCGGCAGCGATGGCGGGCGCATGGCGCTTTACGAGGCGCTGGCAGCTATTACGGGGCGCATGGCGCTTTTTCGGGCGGCAGCGCTTTTTCACGAGGCGCTGGCCCGGCGGCAGGTCGTTTTACGAGCGCCTGGCCGCATTCACGGGCGGCAGCTTGGCTATTACGGGGCAGCAGCCCCGTCGCTTGGCGTTTTCGTGAATGGGCGGCATGTCCCGAATGCGTGGGGGGACGGAAGGCGGGGGAGCACTGCGGCGGTTCGCCGCCGAGATTCCGACCACAATGGGCCAAACGGGCCCCCGGTGTGGGTGGGGGGCGCCCCCCTCGCTTGCCTCGCACTAGAGACCTCGCACTAGAGACGTCGTGTGCTTAACTTGAGACGACGTGTGCTTAAGTAGAGACGCCGTGTGCTTCAACTAGAGACGTCGTGTGCTTGAGTAGAGACGCCGTGTGCTTAACTAGAGACGCCGTGTGCTTAAACTCCCTCGGTGTCCGGCTCGATGCGACTCAGCGGGCACTGGGCCCAACGTACGGCGAGGCTCGATCTCTCTGTTGGTTGAGAACGAACGAGTTACGATCATTCCTCGGTCTCGTATTGTATTCCGTTTTAGGCGGTTTATGTCCGGCACTTCGAGCCGCTCCACTTACGGATCTCTTAGAGGAGGACCGGTCGTGGGTTTGGTCGGACGAGTTCCAAAGCGCGTTCGAAGGCATCAAGCAATCCGAGAGAAGGGATGCGGGCCCCGGGGAGAGGGACGGAGCGCCGCGGGTCGGCCGTGTCCAGCTCGGCGGGCTGCCACGGGCGAGAGAGAGACAGGAGCATGGCGGGTCAGAGGCATCATCGCTCGCGGACTGGCGGCACAGGGCTTCAGGCGGGCGTGAAAGCCGTGGGGCAGATCTGAGAGGGTTGGCGGCGGACGGGGGGGCGGATTGCGTAGCGGGCATGGCAGCGGCGGTGCCCTACCGTGGGGTGCACCACAGATGGGGCACAGGGCCACCCAAGCCCAAGCGGACCCAGGCGTCTGTGGAAACACCAAGTAATCAGCGGAGGCGGAGGCGGCGTGCCCAGCCCCCTCCGTCTGAAACCCCAAGTTCCGCCGCGGGGAGGCATGGACAGTTGGCCACAGCCGCTCCGCCTGTGCAGGGCCAGCAGGCAGGCCCTGCAGCCCAGCAGCCAGCAGCAGCAGCAGGGCAGCAGCATGCATGCAGGCAGCGCGCGCGCGCGGCAGGCGCGCGCGCGCGCGCAGCAGCGCGCGCGCGCGCGGCAGGGCGCGCGCGCGCGCGGCAGGCAGGCGCGCGCGCGCGCGCCCGCAGGGCGCGCGCGCGTGCGCGCGCGCGCGCGCGCGCGCGCACGCGCGGATGGGCGCGCGCACGGGCGCATGGGCGCGCGCACGGGCGGATGGGCGCGCGCGCACGGGCGGAAGGGCGCGCGCGCGCCGCTGGCACGGGCGGATGCGCGCGCACGGGCCGCTGGCACGGGCGGACGGGCGCGGCGGTGGGGCGGACCGCGCGCGGAAGGCGGCATGGGCGCGCGCGCCATGGCTGACCCAACGCGCGCGCGCAAGGGCAGGATGGCGCGCGCAAGTGGGCGGGAGCGCGCGCGCGGAAGGGCGGAAGGACCCCCTCCCGGGCGCGCGCGCGCGGCGGCGGCGCGCGCGCGCCTGCTGCGCGCTTCCGCGCGCGCGACCCGGCCGTCCCGCGCGCGTCCGTGCGCGCGCGGGGTTCGCGGGGTTGCCTGTGTGACAGTACAGACACTTTTGCGGTATCTGGTTGTGGGAGTAAAAAGTAGGGATTTCTACATAGGTTAAAGGCGGACTTCGTGCCCGGTGCTACGTAAATCACGATGCGTGCGGTCACGCCCGCCCGCCCGCCCGCCATGGGGGCTCGTCCAGCGTGCCGGCGGCGGCCGCCGCCTCCGCCGTCCGGCCGCCGGTTTCCGGCGACCACCGGCCGGATTCGGCGACCGCCG
>JAHZSQ010000036.1:417500-422500 GCA_022405105.1 Aristolochia contorta | reverse complement strand
GCTTTTTGCAGGCGCTCGGCCGCCTTTACGAGACGCTCGGCCGCCTTTCGAGACGCTCGGCGGCCGCTTTTACGGGCGCATGGCGGCGCTTTACGGGCAGCAGGCGCTTTTTACGGGGCGGCTTGGCGACTCTTGGCCTTTTTCTTGGCTTTACGGCGACTCTTGGCCTTTCTTGGCGGGGCAGCTTGCCTCTTTTTTCAGTCGCAGGCCGGCGGCAGCCGTTTTCGCGAATGGCCGGCGTGTCCGGAATGCGCGGGGGAGGGGGGGAGGAGGGGGGGGGGCTGCGGGCGTTTCGCCGCCGAGAGTCCGACCCTGTGGGGCAAACGGGCCCCCGGTGTGGGTGGGGGGCGTCCCCCTGGCTTGCCTCGCACCAGAGACGCCGTGTGCTTCAACTAGAGACGCCGTGTGCTTCAACTAGAGACGTCGTGTGCTTAACTAGAGACGCCATGTGCTTAAACTCCCTCCGTGTCCGGCTCGATGCGACTCTGCGGGCATCGGGCCGAACGTACGTCGAGGCTCGATCTCTCTGTTGGTTGAGTTCGAACGAGTTACGATCATTCCTCGGTCCCGTATTGTGTTCCGTTTTAGGCGGTCTTTGTCCGGCACTTGGAGCCGCTCCACTTACGGATCTCTTAGGGGAGGACCGGTCGTGGGTTTGGTCGGACGAGTGCCAAACAGCGTTCGAAGGCATCAAGCAATCCGAGAGAAAGGATCACGGGCCCGGGGAGAGGGGGAGGGCGGCCCGGGTCGGCCGTATCCGGCTGGCGGGCTTCTTGTGAGCGAGAGAGACAGGAGCATGGCGGGTCAGAGGCATCTTCGCCTGCGGCTGGCGGCACATGGGCTTCAGCGGGCGTGAGGCGCAGGTTCGAGAGGAGTTTGGCGGACGGGGGCGGATTGCGTGCGTGGGCATGGCAGCGGCGGCGGTGCCCTGGCGTGGGGGTGCACCACAGATGGGGCACGGGAGCCACCCAAGCCCAAGCGGACGGGCGTGCGCCCGGAAACACCAAGTAATGCAGGGGCGGAGCGAAAAGCGTGCCCTGCCCCCTCCACCGTACGGAAACCCCAAGTTCCGCCGCAGGGGGGAGGCAAGGGCACTTGGCCACAGCCGCTCCCCCCTGTGCAGGGCCAGCAGGCCGTGCAGAGCCTGCAGCCAGCCCAGCGGCCTGCCTGCCTGCGCCCATGCCCTGCTGCCTGCGCGCGGCGCTGCTGCGCGCGCTGGCCTGCTGGCGCGCGCATGGCAGCGGCTGGCAGCGCGGCGGCGCGCGCGCGCGCGCGGGCGGGCGGATGGCGCGCGCGCACGGGCGGATGGGCGCGCGCGCGCGCGGGCGGACGGCGCGCGCGCGCGCGCGGCGCGCGCGCCAAGGCGCGGGCGCGCGCGCGCGCGCGCGCGCGCGCGCGCGCGCGCGCGCAGCGCGGCGCGCGCGCGCGCGCGCGCACGGCGGAGCGCGCGCTGCGAAAGGACGGAAGGACCCCCCCCGCGCGCGCGCGCCGCGCGCGCGCGCGCGCGCGCGCGCGGGCTCTTCCGCGCGCGCGCCCCGTCCGCGCGCGTCCGCGCGCCGCATCCGCGCGCGCGCGCGGGGTTCGGGGTTGCCTGTGTGACAGTACAGACACTTTTGCGGTTTCTGGTTTTGGAGTAAAAAGTAGGGATTTCTACATAGGTTAAAGGCGGACTTCGTGCCCGGTGCTACGTAAATGCGATGCGTGCGGTCACGCGCCCGCCCGCCCCGCCCATGGGGGCTCGTCCAGCGTGCGGCGGCGGCGGCGCCGCCTCCTCCGCCGTCCGGCCGCCGGTTTCCGGCGACCACCGGCGGTTCGGCGACCGCCGCCCGACCTCTTTTGGCCCGTTTTTCGCCGCCGGCCGCCGCTGCGCCGGCGCCGGCGCCCGCCGCCCCCGGGGGGCCGTCCCGCGTGTTGGATGCCCCGAATTTCGCCGGCCGTGGCGCCGGAGCCGCCCGTCCGGCCGAGCCCGTCCGGCGGGGCGCGCGCCCGCGCGCCGGTATAAATCAAAAGGCGCCGCGCGCGCCGCGCCGGCTTGGGCCTTGGGCCTTGGCCGAGGCCGAGGCCGCGGCGCGCGCGCGCGTTCCCCGCCCGTCCCTCCCCGTCGTTCGACCCAGACGCTAATCCACGCTCTTTGCGGGACCGTCCGGTGCGCCCCCTCCTGATTGCGACCTGCCCGAGCGTCGATGCTGAAATAAGTCATCCGTTCCGGCTCGCCGCGCGTGGAAGCGCTCGGGCGTCGCGGACGCGATCGTGTGTGTGGTATCGACGGATTTGCCGAGGCGTCCACGGCCGTCGCGCCGTCGACCTCGACCTCGCGGTCCGTCCTCCATTTCGGTCGGTAGTGTCCCTCGTCGGCGTGCGGCGCGCGACCCGTCGGTGCTTGTGCGTTGTTACCCCGGGCGGCAGTCGCCTCGCTCGATCAGAGCGTAAACCCGCCCGGGCCCCCCCGCCGGGCGCCCGGCCTGGCGAGGAGGGAACTCTGCGTCGCGTCCGCTTGCGAGCGAGCGAATTCGCTCGGGCGCGGGCGCCAGTGCTCGCGGACCCTCGTGCGCGCAGCAGTCAGCGCGACTCTGTCCGGTTGCGAAAAGAATCCGGCGCCCCTCTCGTTGTTGCTCGACCGTCGGCGCGGGCGTTCGCCGTGCCGCTCTCGCGCCGGCGAGCCGACCCGCTTCTTGCCCGCGCGCGGTGTCGAGGCGCTACCTGGTTGATCCTGCCAGTAGTCATATGCTTGTCTCAAAGATTAAGCCATGCATGTGTAAGTATGAACAAATTCAGACTGTGAAACTGCGAATGGCTCATTAAATCAGTTATAGTTTGTTTGATGGTACTTGCTACTCGGATAACCGTAGTAATTCTAGAGCTAATCGTGCACCAAACCCGACTTCTGGAAGGGCGCATTTATTAGATAAAAGGTCAGCGGGGGCTCTGCCGTCGCTGATGATTCATGATAACTTTCGACGGATCGCGCATGGCTCTCGTGCGGCGACGCATCATTCAAATTTCTGCCCTATCAACTTTCGATGGTAGGATAGTGGCCTACCATGGTATTGACGGGTGACGGAGAATTAGGGTTCGATTCGGAGGGGAGCCTGAAAGCGGCTACCACATCCAAGGAAGGCAGCAGGCGCGCCAAATTACCCAATCCTGACACGGGGAGGTAGTGACAATAAATAACAATACCGGGCTCTCAGAGTCTGGTAATTGGAATAGTACAATCTAAATCCCTTAACGAGGATCCATTGGAGGGCAAGTCCGGTGCCAGCAGCAGCGGTAATTCCAGCTCAATAAGCGTATATTTAAGTTGTTGCAGTTAAAAAGCTCGTAGTTGGACCTTGGGTTGGGTCGATCGGTCCGCCTCGCGGTGTGCACGCGATCGACTCGTCCCTCTACCGGCGATGCGCTCCTGGCCTTAACTGGCGGGTCGTGCCTCGGTGCTGTTACTTTGAAGAAATTAGAGTGCTCAAAGCAAGCCTCGCTCTGGATACGTTAGCATGGGATAACATCACAGGATTTCGGTCCTATTGTGTTGTTGGCCTTTGGGATCGGAGTAATGATTAACAGGGGACAGTCGGGGGCATTAAGTATTTCATAGTCAGAGGTGAAATTCTTGGATTTATGAAGGCGAACAACTGCGAAAGCATTTGCCAAGGATGTTTTCATTAATCAAGAGCGAAAGTTGGGGGCTCGAAGGCGATCAGATACCGTCCTAGTCTCAACCATAAGCGATGCCGACCAGGGATCGGCGGATGTTACTTTCAGGACTCCGCCCGGCACCTTATGAAAATCAAAGTTTTTGGGTTCGGGGGTATATGGCGCAAGGCTGAAACTTAAAGGAATTGTGGAAGGGCACCACCAGGAGTGGAGCCTGCGGCAATTTGACTCAACACGGAAACTTACCAGGTCCAGACATAGTAAGGATTGACAGACTGAGAGCTCTTTCTTGATTCTATGGGTGGTGGTGCATGGCCGTTCTTAGTTGGTGGAGCGATTTGTCTGGTTAATTCCGTTATGAGCGAGACCTCAGCCTGCTAACTAGCTATCGGGAGGTGACCCTCATGACCAGCTTCTTAGAGGGACTATGGCCGTTTAGGCCACGGAAGTTGAGGCAATAACAGGTCTGTGATGCCCTTAGATGTTCTGGGCATACTGCAGCTTCACTGATGTATTCAACGAGTCTATAGCCTTGGCCGACAGGCCCGGGTAATCTTCGAAAATTTCATCGTGATGGGGATAGATCATTGCAATTGTTGGTCTTCAACGAGGAATTCCTAGTAAGCGCGAGTCATCAGCTCGCGTTGACTACGTCCTGCCCTTTGTACACACCGCCGTCGCTCCTACCGATTGAATGGTCCGGTGAAGTGTTCGGATCGCGGCGACGTTGGCGGTTCGCCGCCGATAACGTTGCGAGAAGTCCACTGAACCTTATCATTTAGAGGAAGGAGAAGTCGTAACAAGGTTTCCGTAGGTGAACCTGCGGAAGGATCATTGTCGAATCCGCGAGGCGCGCGCGCGACCCACCTTGAACCAGCTGCGCCACGGCGCCCCGCGGCGGCGGCGGGCGGCGGGGCGCCACGCCCCCCCCGCCCCCCCCCCGCGCGCCGCCGCCCGCCGTCCGCTCGCGACCCGTCGCGGCGGGCGGGCGCGGCGACAGACGAACGAACAAACACTCGGCGCGACCAGCGCCAAGCGAACATAAAAAAGCACGGAGGGCGGGCCTCGGCGCCCGCCTCCGAAAAAGAAAGAGATAACCTACCACGACTCTCGGCAGCGGATATCTTGGCTCTCGCGCGATGAAGAGCGTGGCGAAATCGATGCTTGGTGTGGTGCAGAATCCCGCGAACCATCGAGTCTTTGAGCATAAGTTGCACCCGAGGCCACTGGGTCGGTACACCTGCCTGGGCGTCACGCCCGGCGCCCTCTCCCGCCCGCGAGTCCAGCGGGCCTTGCGCGCGGGCGGGCGGCGCAACTGGCCGTCCCTGCCCCGGGCGGGGTCGGCCAAA
>JAHZSQ010000036.1:317500-320000 GCA_022405105.1 Aristolochia contorta | reverse complement strand
AATGCTTTACATGCAGTTGTTAGTCTTTCATAAATCCAAAAATTTCACCTCTGACTATAAATCTGAATGCCCCGACTGTCCCTGTTAATCATTACTCCGATCCGAAGGCCAACACAATAGGACCGAAATCCTGTGATGTTATCCCATGCTAACGTATCCAGAGCGTAGGCTTGCTTTGAGCACTCTAATTTCTTCAAAGTAACAGCACCGGAGGCACGACCCGGCCAGTTAAGGCCAGGAGCGCATCGCCGGTAGAAGGGACGAGTCGACCGGTGCACACACAGCGAGGCGGACCGATCGACCAACCCAAGGTCCAACTACGAGCTTTTAACTGCAACAACTTAAATATCGCTATTGGAGCTGGAATTACATGGCTGCTGGCACGGACTTGCCCTCAATGGATCCTCGTTAAAGGGATTTAGATTGTACTCATTCCAATTACCAGACTCTGAGAGCCGGTATTGTTATTTATTGTCACTACCTCCCGTGTCAGGATTGGGTAATTTGCGCGCTGCTGCCTTCCTTGGATGTGGTAGCCGTTTCTCAGGCTCCCTCTCCGGAATCGAACCCTAATTCTCCGTCACCCGTCAATACCATGGTAGGCCACTATCCTACCATCGAAGTTGATAGGGCAGAAATTTGAATGATGCGTCGCCGACACGAGAGCCATGCGATCCGTCGAGTTATCATGAATCATCAAAGCGACGGGCAAAGCCGCGTTGACCTTTATCTAATAAATCGTCCCTTCCAGAAGTCGGGGTTCGGTGCGTATTAGCTCTAGAATTACTACGGTTATCCGGTAGCAAGTACCATCAAACAAATATAACTGATTTAATGAGCCATTCGCGGTTTCACAGTCTGAATTTGTTCATACTTACACATGCATGGCTTAATCTTTGAGACAAGCATATGACTACTGGCAGGATCAACCAGGTAGCGTCCTCGGACAACGCGGCGCGCGCGGTCGGGCTCGCCCGGCGCGAGCGCGGCGGCGCGAAACGCCGGGCGCGCCGGCGGTCGAGCAACAAGCGAGAGGGGCGTCGGTTGTTTCGCCGTCCGACAGAGTCGCGGCGGGACTGCTGCGTGCACGGGTCCGTGGCGCTCGGGCGTCCGGCGCTCGGCGGGTCGTTCGTTCGCAAGTGGGCGCGGGCGCCAGAGACTTCCCGCCCGCGGCCGCCCCGAAGAGCTCCATGCGGCGGGATTGCGTTCTGATCGGCGGCGACTGCCCGACTGGGGTAACAACGCACAAGCACCGGCGGGCTCCTCGCGGCGCGCGCGCCGGCGAGGGACAGCCGACCAAAATGGAGGACGGACGGACGCGAGAGGTCGGCGGCTCGGACGGCCGTGGGCGCCTCTCGGGCAAATCCGTCGAATACCACTCACACGAATCGCGGTCCGCGCGCCGGGCGCCTCTCCTCGCGCGCGCGAGCCGGCGGATGCACTGTTTCAGCATCGACGCGCGGGCAGGTCGCAATCAGGAGGGCGCGCGGGACGGTCCCGCAAGCGTGGATTAGCGTCGGGGTCAGCGGGGAGGGGCGGGCGACAAACGCGCGCGCGCGCGCGGCTCGGCCTCGGCCAGGGCCCAAGGCCCAAGCCGGGCGCGGGCGCGCGCGTGTCTTTGATTTATAAATATAGGCGCGCGTGGCGCCCCCCCAGGCGAGCTCGGCGGACCGGCGGCACCGGCGCCCACGGCAGGCCGCTTCCGGCGAAATTCGGGGCATCAACACGCGGGACGGCCCCGGAGGCGGCGGGCCGCCGGCGCCGGCGAGCGGCGGCGGCGGCGGCGAAAAAGGCAAAATGAGGTCGGGCGGCGGCCGCCGGGAATCCGGCCGGTGGTCGCCGGAAACCGGCGGCCGGACGGCGGAGGCGGCGGCCGGCCGCCGGCCGCACAGCACGACGACGAAACCCCATGGGCGGGGGGCGGGCGGGCGCGTGACCGTGTCGCGCATCGCATTCGTAGCACCGGGCACGAAGTCCGCCTTAACCTATGTAAAATCCCTACTTTTTACTCCCACAACCAGATACCGCAAAAGTGTCTGTACTGTCACACAGGCAACCCCGCGAACCCCGCGCGCACGGACGCGCGCGGACGGCGGGTCGCGCGCGCGCGCGCAGGCGCCGCGCGCGCGCGCGCGCGCGCAGTCGCGCGCGCGCGGAAGGGGTCCTGCCGCCCTTTCGCGCGCGCGCCCGCCCGCCCTGCGCGCGCCATCCTGCCCTTGCGCGCGCGCGCGTGGGTCAGCCAGGGCGCGCGCGCCCATGCCGCCTTCGCGCGCGGTCCGCCCCACCGCCGCGCCCATCCGCCCGTGCCAGCGCGCCCGCGCGCGCATCCGCCCGTGCCAGCGCGCATCCATCGCCCGTGCCGCGCGGCCGCGCGCGCGCCCGCCCGCGCCCGCGCGCGCCCGCCCCATCCCGCCCGCGCGCGCCCGCGCCCGCGCGCGCGCGCGCCCATCCGCGCGCGCGCGCGCGCCCGCATCGCGCGCGCGCGCGCGCCTGCGCGCGC
>JAHZSQ010000036.1:240000-242500 GCA_022405105.1 Aristolochia contorta | reverse complement strand
GTATCCAGGCGTGAAACTTGCTTTGAGCACTCTAATTTCTTCAAAGTAACAGCACGGAGGCACGACCCGGCCAGTTAAGGCCAGGGGCGCATCGCCCGGTAGAAGGGACGAGTCGACGGTGCACACACCGAGGCGGACCGATCGACCAACCCAAGGTCCAACTACGAGCTTTTAACTGCAACAACTTAAATATCGCTATTGGAGCTGGAATTACATGGCTGCTGGCACGGACTTGCCCTCAATGGATCCTCGTTAAAGGGATTTAGATTGTACTCATTCCAATTACCAGACTCTGAGAGCCGGTATTGTTATTTATTGTCACTACCTCCCGTGTCAGGATTGGGGGTAATTTGCGCGCCTGCTGCCTTCCTTGGATGTGGTAGCCGTTTCTCAGGCTCCCTCTCCGGAATCGAACCCTAATTCTCCGTCACCCGTCAATACCATGGTGGGCCACTATCCTACCATCGAAAGTTGATAGGGCAGAAATTTGAATGATGCGTCGCCGGCACGAGAGCCATGCGATCCGTCGAGTTATCATGAATCATCAAAGCGACGGGCAGAGCCAGCGTTGACCTTTATCTAATAAATCGTCCCTTCCAGAAGTCGGGGTTTGGTGCGTATATTAGCTCTAGAATTACTACGGTTATCCGGTAGCAAGTACCATCAAACAAACTATAACTGATTTAATGAGCCATTCGCGGTTTCACAGTCTGAATTTGTTCATACTTACACATGCATGGCTTAATCTTTGAGACAAGCATATGACTACTGGCAGGATCAACCAGGTAGCGTCCTCGGACAACGCGCGCGCGCGCGGGTCGGGCTCGCCCGGCGCGAGGCGGCGCAGCGAGCGCCCGGGCGCCGGCGGTCGAGCAACAAACAGGGAGGCGGTTCTTTCGCCGTCCGACAGAGTCGCGGGACTGCTGCGTGCGTGCACGTCGCGAGCACTTTTCGGGCGTCCGGCGCTCGGCGGGTCGTTCGTTCGCAAGTGGGCGCGGGCGCCGCCGAGAGTTCCCGCGTCGGCGCCCCGAAGAAGGCTCCATGAGCGGTTTCGTTCTGATCGGCGGGCGACTGCCGCCGGGGTAACAACGCACAAGCACCGGCGGGGTCCTCGCGGCCGCCGCGCGCGGCGAGGACACTACCGACGAAATGGAGGGCGGACGCGCGAGAGGTCGGCGGGCGGCGCGGCGGCCGTGGGCGCCTCTCGGGCAAATCCGTCGTATACCACTCACCACGAATCGCGGTCCGCCGCCCGGGCGCCTCTCTCTGTGCGGCGGCGGCGGGCGGATGACTTATTTCAGCATCGGCGCTCGGGCAGGTCGCAATCAGGAGGGGCGCGGGCGGTCCCGCAAGCGTGGATTAGCGTCTGGGTCGAGCGGCGGGGAGGGGCGGGCGGGGGCGCGCGCGCAGCGCGCGCGGCCTCGGCCTCGGCCAAGGCCCAAGGCCCAAGCGGGCGCGGCGCGCGCGCGTCTTTGATTTATATATACAGGCGCGCGTGTGCGCGCGCCCG
Source organism: Aristolochia contorta (assembly GCA_022405105.1). Taxonomy (NCBI): domain Eukaryota; kingdom Viridiplantae; phylum Streptophyta; class Magnoliopsida; order Piperales; family Aristolochiaceae; genus Aristolochia; species Aristolochia contorta. Next base: position 240,990 of record JAHZSQ010000036.1, on the reverse strand, counting down.
CGAGCGGCTCGGCGGGCGGGCGGCTCGGCGCCACGGCGGCGAGGCGAGGGGGCATCAACACGCGGGGCGGCCCCGGGCGGCGGCGGCGCCCGGCGCCAGCGGCGGCGGCGGCGGCGGCGGCAAAGCAGGCAAAAGAGGTCGGGCGGCGGTCGCGAAATCCGGCCGGTGGTCGCCGGAAACCGGCGGCGGACGGCGGCGGCGCGGGCGGCCGCCGGCCGCGGGGCGAAACCCCCATGGGCGGGGGGCGGGCGGGCGGCGCGACCGTGTCTGCGTCTCGCATTCATTCGCAGCACGGGCACGAAGTCCGCCTTAACCTATGTAAAATCCCTACTTTTTACTCCAAAACCAGAAACCGCAAAAGTGTCTGTACTGTCACACAGGCAACCCCGCGAACCCCGCGCGCGCGCGCGCGCGCGCGCGCGCGCGCGGACGACGCGCGCGCGGAAGCGCGCGCGCGCGCGCGCGCGCGCGCGCGCGCGCGCGCGCGCGCGCGCGCGCGCGCGCGCGGATCCTTCCGTCCTTTCGCAGGCGCGCTTCCGCCCGCGTGCGCGCGCGCTTCCCCGCTTGCGCGCGCGCGCGCGCGCGATGGGACGGCCCTGGCGCGCGCGCGCCCCGCCCGCGCGCGCGCCCATGCGCCTTGCGCGCGCGCGCCGCGCGCGCGCGCGCCGCCCCGCCCGCCCGCGCGCGCCCCGCCCGTGCGCGCCCATCCGCCCGCCGCCCGTGCGCGCCCGCCCCGCCATGCGCGCGCCAGCCATCTTGCGCGCGCCCAGCCAGCCATGCGCCATCGCGCCAGCGCCAGCGCGCCCAGCCATCTCTTGTGCGGGCTGCAAGGGGCTCGCCGCGGCCTGCTGGCCCTGCACAGGGGGGAGCGGCTGTGGCCAAGTGCCCTTGCCTCCCCCTGCGGCGGAACTTGGGGTTTCCGTACGGTGGAGGGGGCAGGGCACGCTTTTCGCTCCGCCCCTGCATTACTTGGTGTTTCCGGGCGCACGC
>JAHZSQ010000036.1:232500-235000 GCA_022405105.1 Aristolochia contorta | reverse complement strand
GGCGCGCGTCCAGCGGGACTCGCGGGGGGGGGGGGGGGGCGGGGGGCGTGGCGCGTGTGGCAGGCAGGTGTACCCGACCTGGTGGCCTCGGGTGCAACTTGCGTTCAAAGACTTCGATGGTTCGCGAGTTTCTGCAATTCACACCAAGTATCGCATTTACTTTCGTTCTTCATCGATCGATCAGAGCCAAGATATCCGTTGCGAGTCGTGGTAGGTTATCTCTTTCGGGCGGGCGCGAGGCCGTCCTCCGTGCTTTGCGTTCGCTTGGCGCGGGTCGCGCGCCGTGTTTGTTCGTCCGTCCGTCCTCCCCCCTCGCGGCGGGGTCGCTCGCGGGCGGCGGCGGCGGCGGCGGCGCGGCGGGGCGCGGGGGGGGGGGCGCCCGGCGTCCCCGTCCCCGTCGCCCGCGGCGCGTCGTCGTCGCGCTGGTTGGTTGTGGGTGGTTCGCGTCGTCGCGGATTCGACAATGATCCTTCCGCGGGTTCACCTCACGGAAACCTTGTTCGACTTCTCCTTCCTCTAAATGATAAGGTTCAGTGGACTTCTACTAGCGTTATCGGCGAACCGCCCAGCGTCGCGCGATCGAACACTTCACGGACCATTCAATCGGTAGGGCGGCGGGCGGTGTGTACAAAGGGCAGGGGCGTAGTCAGCGCGAGCTGATGACTCGCGCTTACTAAATTCCTCGTTGAAGACAACAATTGCAATGATCTATCCCCATCACGATGAAATTTTGAAGATTACCGGGCCTGTCGGCCAAGGCTATAGACTCGTTGAATACATCAGTGTAGCGGCGTGTGCGGCCCAGAACATCTAAGGGCATCACAGACCTGTTATTGCCTCAAACTTCCGTGGCCTAAGCGGCCATAGTCCCTCTAAGAAGCTGGCGCGGGGTCACCTCCGCATAGCTAGCTTAGCAGGCTGAGGTCTCGTTAGTTTACGGATTAACCAGACAAATCGCTCCACCAACTAAGAACGGCCATGCACCACCACCCACCCAGAATCAAGAAAGAGCTCTCAGTCTGTCAATCCTTACTATGTCTGGACCTGGTAAGTTTCCCGTGTTGAGTCAAATTAAGCCGCATGAGCTCCCTCTCCTGGTGGTGCCCTTCCGTCAATTCCTTTAAGTTTCAGCCTTGCGACCATACTCCCCGGAACCCAAAAACTTTGATTTCTCATAAGGTGCGGGTCCTGAAAGCAACATCCGCCCGATCCTGGTCGGCATCGTTTATAGTTGAGACTAGGGCGGTATCTGATCGTCTTGAGCCCCCAACTTTCGTTCTTGATTAATGAAAACATCCTTGGCAAATGCTTTCGCAGTTGTTGCGTCTTTCATAAATCCAAAATTTCACCTCTGACTATAAATCTGAATGCCCCGACTGTCCCTGTTAATCATTACTCCGATCCGAAGGCCAACACAATAGGACCGAAATCCTGTGATGTTATCCCATGCTAACGTATCCAGGCGTAGGCTTGCTTTGAGCACTCTAATTTCTTCAAAGTAACAGCACGGAGGCACGACCCGGCCAGTTAAGGCCAGGGCGCGCATCGCGCGGTAGAAGGGGGAGAGTCGACGGTGGTGCACACACACACGGCGGACCGATCGACCCAACCCAAGGTCCAACTCTGAGCTTTTTAACTGCAACAACTTAAATATACGCTATTGGAGCTGGAATTACATGGCTGCTGCTGGCACGGACTTGCCCTCAATGGATCCTCGTTAAAGGGATTTAGATTGTACTCATTCCAATTACCAGACTCTGAGAGCCGGTATTGTTATTTATTGTCACTACCTCCCGTGTCAGGATTGGGTAATTTAATTGCGCCTGCTGCCTTCCTTGGATGTGGTAGCCGTTTCTCAGGCTCCCTCTCCGAAATCGAACCCTAATTCTCCGTCACCCGTCAATACCATGGTGAGCCACTATCCTACCATCGAAAGTTGATAGGGCAGAAATTTGAATGATGCGTCGCCCGACACGAGAGCCATGCGATCCGTCGAGATTATCATGAATCATCAAAGCGACGGGCAGAGCCAGCGTTGACCTTTATCTAATAAATCGTCCCTTCCAGAAGTCGGGGTTTGGTGCGTATTAGCTCTAGAATTACTACGGTTATCCGGTAGCAAGTACCATCAAACAAACTATAACTGATTTAATGAGCCATTCGCGGTTTCACAGTCTGAATTTGTTCATACTTACACATGCATGGCTTAATCTTTGAGACAAGCATATGACTACTGGCAGGATCAACCAGGTAGCGTCCTCGGACAACGCGGCGCAGCGGGTCGGGCTCGCCCGGCGCGGCGCGGCGCGAGCGCCGGGCGCGCGGCGGCGGTCGAGCAACAAGCGAGGCGCGGTTCTTTCGCCGTCCGACAGAGTCGCGGCGGGACTGCTGCGTGCGCGGTCGCGAGCACTTTCGGGCGTCCGGCGCTCGGCGGGTCGTTCGTTCGCAAGTGGGCGCGGACGCGCGAGAGAGAGTTCCCGCGTTCGGCGCGCGAAGAGGG
>JAHZSQ010000036.1:212500-217500 GCA_022405105.1 Aristolochia contorta | reverse complement strand
GCGGCAGGGGCTGTCACCCTCTCCGGCGCCCGTTCCATGGGACTTGCGCCCGGTCCGTCGCAGAGGACGCTTCTGCAGACTACAATTCGGACGGCAGGCGCCGCCCGATTCTCATACTGGGCTCTTCCCGGTTCGCTCGCCGTTACTAGGGGAATCCTTGTAAGTTTCTTCTCCTCCGCTTATTGATATGCTTAAACTCAGCGGGTGGTCCCACCTGACCTGGGGTCGCATTCCGAGCCGCGGCGCCTCCGAAGAGCGGGGCGGCGGCGCGGAGTCGCGGCCTCGCAAGGGGGGTCGCGGGCACGACTTCGGGCCTGGCAAGAGGCCGGGGAGCTTGGAGCCACCGATTGTCGCGCCGCGAGCCCGAGGGGCCTGGATTTTCGGCCGACCTCGCCCCGGGGGGGCAGGGACGGCCAGCTGCTCGCCCCCGGCCGCGCGCGTCCGCGGGACTCGCGGGGCGGGGGGAGAGGGCGTCGGGCGTGACGCCCAGGCAGGTGTACCCTCGACCTAGTGGCCTCGGGTGCAACTTGCGTTCAAAGACTCGATGGTTCGCGAGTTCTGCAATTCACACCAAGTATCGCATTTATTTCGTTCTTCATCGATCACGAGCCAAGATATCCGTTGCCGAGAGTCGTGGTAGGTTATCTCTTTCGGAGGCGGGCGCCGAGGCCGTCCTCCGTGCTTTGCGTTTCGCTTGGCGCGGGTCGCGCCGAGTGTTTGTTCGTCCGTCCGTCCTCCCGCCCGCTCGCGGCGGCGGCGCGGCGCGCGCGGCGGCGGCGACGCGCGCGAGGGCGGGGGCGGGCGTGGCGCCCCGGCCGTCCCCGTCGCCCGCGGGCGTCGTCGTGCGCAGCTGGTTCGCGTGGGTGGTTCGGCGTCTCGCGGATTGATTCGACAATGATCCTTCCGCGGGTTCACCTCACGAAACCTTGTTCGACTTCTCCTTCCTCTAAATGATAAGGTTCAGTGGACTTCTACTAGCGTTATCGGCGAACGAACAGCGTCGCCCGCGATCGAACACTTCACGGACCATTCAATCGGTAGGAGCGGCGGGCGGTGTGTACAAAGGGCAGGGGCGTAGTCAGCGAGCTGATGACTCGCGCTTACTAGGAATTCCTCGTTGAAGACCAACAATTGCAATGATCTATCCCCATCACGATGAAATTTTGAAGATTACCGGGCCTGTCGGCCAAGGCTATAGACTCGTTGAATACATCAGTGTAGCGGCGTGCGTGCGGACCCAGAACATCTAAGGGCATCACAGACCTGTTATTGCCTCAAACTTCCGTGGCCTAAGCGGCCATAGTCCCTCTAAGAAGCTGGCGCGGAGGGTCACCTCCGCATAGCTAGTTAGCAGGCTGAGGTCTCGTTAGTTAGCAGAATTAACCAGACACAAATCGCTCCACCAACTAAGAGCGGCCATGCACCACCACCCATAGAATCAAGAAAGAGCTCTCGTCTGTCAATCCTTACTATGTCTGGACCTGGTAAGTTTCCCGTGTTGAGTCAAATTAAGCCGCAGGCTCCACTCCTGGTGGTTCCCTTCAATTCCTTTAAGTTTCAGCCTTGCGACCATACTCCCCGGAACCCAAAAACTTTGATTTCTCATAAGGTGCGGCGGAGTCCTGAAAGCAACATCCGCCCGATCCTGGTCGGCATCGTTTATAGTTGAGACTAGGGCGGTATCTGATCGTCTTGAGCCCCCAACTTTCGTTCTTGATTAATGAAAACATCCTTGGCAAATGCTTTCGCAGTTGTTGTTCGTCTTTCATAAATCCAAAATTTCACCTCTGACTATAAAATCGAATGCCCCGACTGTCCCTGTTAATCATTACTCCGATCCGAAGGCCAACACAATAGGACCGAAATCCTGTGATGTTATCCCATGCTAACGTATCCAGGCGTAGGCTTGCTTTGAGCACTCTAATTTCTTCAAAGTAACAGCACGGAGGCACGACCCCGGCCAGTTAAGGCCAGGGCGCGCATCGCCCGGTAGAAGGGACGAGTCGACGGTGCACACACACAGGCGGACCGATCGACCAACCCAAGGTCCAACTACGAGCTTTTAACTGCAACAACTTAAATATCGCTATTGGAGCTGGAATTACATGGCTGCTGGCACGGACTTGCCCTCAATGGATCCTCGTTAAAGGGATTTAGATTGTACTCATTCCAATTACCAGACTCTGAGAGCCGGTATTGTTATTTATTGTCACTACCTCCCGTGTCAGGATTGGGTAATTTGCTTGCGCTGCTGCCTTCCTTGGATGTGGTAGCCGTTTCTCAGGCTCCCTCTCGGGAATCGAACCCTAATTCTCCGTCACCCGTCAATACCATGGTAGGCCACTATCCTACCATCGAAAGTTGATAGGGCAGAAATTTGAATGATGCGTCGCCGGCACGAGAGCCATGCGATCCGTCGAGTTATCATGAATCATCAAAGCGACGGGCAGAGCCAGCGTTGACCTTTATCTAATAAATCGTCCCTTCCAGAAGTCGGGGTTTGGTGCACGTATTAGCTCTAGAATTACTACGGTTATCCGAGTAGCAAGTACCATCAAACAAACTATAACTGATTTAATGAGCCATTCGCAGTTTCACAGTCTGAATTTGTTCATACTTACACATGCATGGCTTAATCTTTGAGACAAGCATATGACTACTGGCAGGATCAACCAGGTAGCGTCCTCGGACAACAGCGCGCAGCGGGTCGGGCTCGCCCGGCGCGAGGCGGCGGCGCGACGCCGCCGCGCCGGCGGTCGAGCAACAAGCGAAGCGCGCGGTTCTTTCGCCGTCCGACAGAGTCGCGGCGGGACTGCTGCGTGCGAGGTCGCGAGCACTTTCGGGCGTCGGCGCTCGGCGGGTCGTTCGTTCGCAAGTGGGCCGGGCGCCAGAGTTCCCCGCGTCGGCGCCCCCGAAGGGGCTCCATGAGCGAGTTCGTTCTGATCGGCGGCGACTGCGGCCCGGGGTAACAACGCACAAGCACCGGCGGGGTCCTCGCGGCCCGCGCGCGGCGAGGACACTACCGACCGAAATGGAGGGCGGACGCGCGAGAGGTCGGCGGCGCGGGCGGCGTGGGCGCCTCTCTCGGGCAAATCCGTCGTATACCACTCACACGAATCGCGGTCCGCCGCCGGGGCGCCTCTCCCGCAGCGGCGAGCGGAGCGGATGACTTATTTCAGCATCGGCGCTCGGGCAGGTCGCAATCAGGAGGGCGCACGGGGACGGTCCCGCAAGGCGTGGATTAGCGTCTGGGTCGAGCGGCGGGGAGGGGCGGGCGGGGAAGCAGCGCGCGCGCGCGCGCGGCCTCGGCCTCGGCCAAGGCCCAAGCCCAAGCGCGCGCGCGCGCGCGTCGTCTTTGATTTATATATATATGGCGCGTGGCGTGGCGCCCCGCGCGACAGGCTCGGCGGGCGGGCGGCTCGGCGCCACGGCGGCGGCGGTCGGGGGGCATCAACACGCGGGGCGGCCCCGGGCGGGGCGGGCGCCGGCGCCAGCGCCGCGGCGGCGGCGCGCGGCAGGCAAAAAAGGTCGGGCGGCGGTCGCGAATCCCGGCCGGTGGTCGCCGAAAACCGGCGGCCGGACGGCGGCGGCGGCGGCCGCCCGCCCGGCACGCAGACGACGAGCCCCCCATGGGCGGGGCGGGCGGGCGCGTGACCGTGTCTGTCTCGCTCGCATTCGTAGCACGGGGCACGAAGTCCGCCTTAACCTATGTAAATCCCCCTACTTTTTACTCCAAAAACCAGAAACCGCAAAAGTGTCTGTACTGTCACACAGGCAACCCCGCGAACCCCGCGCGCGCGCGCCGCGCGCGCGCGCGCGCGCGACGGGGGTCGCGCGCGCGGAAGAGCCCGAGCGCGCGCGCGCGCGGCGCGCGGACGCGCGCGCGCGCGCGCGCGCGATGGGGCTTCCGTCCTTTCGCAGGCGCGCTTCCGCCCGTGCGCGCGCGCCCCCCTTGCGCGCGCGCGATGGGACGGCGTGGCGCGCGCGCCGCGCGCGGCGCGCGCCCCCATGCCTTGCGCGCGCGCGCGCCGCCTTGCGCGCCGCGCCGCGCGCGCCGCCCGCGCGCCCATCCCATCATCCGCGCGCGCCCGCCGCCCGTCCGCGCGCGCGCCGCCCGCCATCCCCGCGCCCCGCCCCAGCCGCCCATGCGCGCGCGCCCAGCAGGCCATGCGCGCGCGCCCAGCAAACCATCTTGCGCGGGCTGCAAAGGGGGCTCGCCGCGGCCTGCTGGCCCTGCACAGGGGCGGCTGTGGCCAAGTGCCCTGCCTGCCTCCCCTGCGGGCGGAACTTGGGGTTTCCGTGCGGTGGAGGGGCAGGGCACGCTTTTCGCTCCGCCCCTGCATTACTTGGTGTTTCGGGCGCGCCGCCCGTCCGCTTGGGCTTGGGTGGCTCCCGTGCCCCATCTGTGGTGCACCCCCACGCCAGGGCACCGCCGCCGCTGCCATGCCCGTTACGCAATCCGCCCCCGCGTCCGGCCAAACCCTCTCGAATCTGCCGTCTCACGCCCGCGGAAGCCCATGTGCCGTCAGCCGCGTGCGAAGATGCCTCTGACCCGCTGCGTTCCTGTCTCTCTCGCCCGCGCAAGCCCGCCGAGCCGGATACGGCCGACCCGGGCCGCTCCGTCCCTCTCCCCGGGGCCCGCATCCTTTCTCTCGGTTGCTTGATGCCTTGAGCGCTGTTTGCTTTTCGTCCGACCAAACCCGACCGGTCCTCCCTAAGAGATCCGTAAGTGGGCGGCTCAAGTGCGGACAAAGACCGCCTAAAGCGGAACTGTCTGGGACGAGGAATGATCGTAACTCGTTCGAACTCAACCAACAGAGAGAGATCGAGCCTCGGCGTCGTTCGGCCCGATGCCCGCGATGTCGCATCGGCGCGGACGGAGGAGTTTAAGCACATGGCGTCTCTAGTTAAGCACACGACGTCTCTAGTTGAAGCACACGGCGTCTCTAGTTGAAGCACACGGCGTCTCTGGTGCGAGGCAAGCCAGGGGGACGCCCCCC
>JAHZSQ010000036.1:195000-197500 GCA_022405105.1 Aristolochia contorta | reverse complement strand
AAATATCGCTATTGGAGCTGGAATTACATGGCTGCTGGCACGGACTTGCCCTCAATGGATCCTCGTTAAAGGGATTTAGATTGTACTCATTCCAATTACCAGACTCTGAGAGCCGGTATTGTTATTTATTGTCACTACCTCCCGTGTCAGGATTGGGTAATTTTGGCGCCTGCTGCTGCCTTCCTTGGATGTGGTAGCCGTTTCTCAGGCTCCCTCTCCGAAATCGAACCCTAATTCTCCGTCACCCGTCAATACCATGGTAGGCCACTATCCTACCATCGAAAGTTGATAGGGCAGAAATTTGAATGATGCGTCGCCGGCACGAGAGCCATGCGATCCGTCGAGTTATCATGAATCATCAAAGCGACGGGCAGAGCCAGCGTTGACCTTTATCTAATAAATCGTCCCTTCCAGAAGTCGGGGTTTGGTGCGTATTTAGCTCTAGAATTACTACGGTTATCCGGTAGCAAGTACCATCAAACAAACTATAACTGATTTAATGAGCCATTCGCGGTTTCACAGTCTGAATTTGTTCATACTTACACATGCATGGCTTAATCTTTGAGACAAGCATATGACTACTGGCAGGATCAACCAGGTAGCGTCCTCGGACAACATGCGCAGCGGGTCGGGCTCGCCCGCGAGGCGGCAGCGCGAACGCCAGGCGCCGGCGGTCGAGCAACAAGCGAGAGGGCGCGGTTCTTTCGCCGTCCGACAGAGTCGCGCGGGACTGCTGCGTGCACGAGGTTCCGCGAGCACTCGGGCGTCCGGCGCTCCGAGCGAATTCGTTCGTTCGCAAGTGGACGCGGACGCCAGAGAGTTCCCGCGTCGTCGGCGCCCGAAGGGGCTCCAGCGAGCGAGTTTCGTTCTGATCGGCGGCGACTGCCGGCCCGGGGTAACAACGCACAAGCACCGGCGGGGTCCCTCGCGGCCGCCGCGCCGGCGAGGACACTACCGACGAAATGGAGGGCGGACGCGCGAGAGGTCGGCGGCGCGGGCGGCGTGGGCGCCTCTCGGGCAAATCCGTCGTATACCACTCACACGAATCGCGGTCCGCCGCGCCGGGCGCCTCTCCCGCAGCGGCGAGCGGAGCGGATGACTTATTTCAGCATCGGCGCTCGGGCAGGTCGCAATCAGGAGGGCGCACGGGCGGTCCCGCAAGCGTGGATTAGCGTCTGGGTCGAGCGGCGGGGAGGGGCGGGCGGGGCAGCAGCGCGCGCGCGCGGCCTCGGCCCAAGCCCAAAAGCCCAAGCCCAAGCGCGGCGCGCGCGTGCGTCTTTGATTTATATATATATATACGGCGTGGCGCCGCGCGCGAGCGAGCTCGGCTCGGCGGACGGGCGCTCGGCGCCACGGCGGCGGCGGTCGGGGCATCCAACACGGCGGGGCGGCCCCGGGCGGGCGGGCGCCCGCCAGCGCCGGCGGCGGCGGCGGCGGCGGCAGGCAAAAAAAAAGAGGTCGGGCGGCGGTCGCGAATCCGGCCGGTGGTCGCCGAAACCGGCGGCCGGACGGCGGCGGCGGCGGCGGCCGGCCGCCTGCAGCAGACGAAAAACCCATGGGCGGGGGCGGGCGGGCGGCGTGACCGTGTCTTGTCGCGCATTCGTAGCACCGGGCACGAAGTCCGCCTTAACCTATGTAAAAATCCCTACTTTTTACTCCAAAAACCAGAAACCGCAAAAGTGTCTGTACTGTCACACAGGCAACCCCGCGAACCCCGCGCGCGCGCGCGCGCGCTGCGCGCGCGCGCGGACGGGGGTCGCGCGCGCGAGCCCGCGCGCGCGCGCGCGGACGCGCGCGCGCGCGCGCGCGCGGATGGGGTCCTTCCGTCGCTTTCGCGCGCGCGCTTCGCCCGCCGTGCGCGCGCGCTTCCCCCCGCGCGCGCGCGATGGGACGGCCGGCGCGCGCCCCACGCCTTGCGCGCGCCCATGCCGCCTTGCGCGCGCCCGCCCGCCCGCGCGCCCGCGCGCGCCCATCGCCGCGCCGCGCGCGCCCGCCCGTGCGCGCCGCCCATCCGCCGCCATCCGCGCGCCGCCCATGCCATGCGCGCGCGCCGCGCCGCGCCATCCATCGCGCGCCCAGCAGCATCATGCGCGCGCGCAGCAGGCCATCGCGCGGGCTGCAAGGGGCTCGCACGGCCTGCTGGCCCTGCACAGGGGGGAGCGGCTGTGGCCAAGTGCCCTTGCCTCCCCCTGCTGGCGGAACTTGGGGTTTCCGTGCGGTGGAGGGGCAGGGCACGCTTTTCGCTCCGCCCCTGCATTACTTGGTGTTTCGGGCGCCGCCCGTCCGCAGGCTTGGGTGGCTCCGTGCCCCATCTGTGTAGTGCACCCCCCGCCCAGGGGCACCGCCGCCGCCGCTGCCATGCCCGTTACGCAATCCGCCCCCGCGTCCGGCCAAACCCTCTCGAATCTGCCGTCTCACGCCCGCGGAAGCCCATGTGCCGTCAGCCGCGTGCGAAGATGCCTCTGACCCGCTGCGTTCCTGTCTCTCTCGCCCGCGCAAG
>JAHZSQ010000036.1:155000-172500 GCA_022405105.1 Aristolochia contorta | reverse complement strand
GTCGCCAGCGTGCGGCGGGGCGGGCTGAAACGGCCCCTGGGGCCCCGGCGTCGGTAACGACCAATGCGGTCGGAGATCGGCCGGCAAAAGCGTGCGATGATCCCTGTGATGACGCGGGCTACTGCCGGTCAAGTAATCAACCAGCGTGACGGCGAGACTAACCTGGGTAATGATCTTCGTCGTGGTAATTAACGGAACTGTCTGTCTACTATCCAATGAAACACAATGAGGCAATCGGCGGGAAGTTGTGACGGTGGGACGTCAGTGAGCTCTCACTGCTGGCTTGTTTCTTGTTCGGATAGATGGGAGGCATCGCCTCGGTTCAGGCGGCGGGCCCGACCCGGGTGGGGTGGCTGGGGCGTGCGTCTGAACCAGACGGCGGGTCATTCTGGATGAGCTCCGGGGCAGTGGGCTGAGACAGCTGGTTTGATTCTGGGTTCCGGTGCGGTATGGCGTGTTCGCTGGACTGCCGGTTGAAGATGTCGAGGACCTGCAGGATGACGGCTGGTGGGCGTTCATGGCGTCGTTGCTGATGTCATGCTGTCGATAGGCAGGTCGCAAAGTGGATGTTCACCGCGATGAGGGCGACCTGGGTTTGGTTTCCGTGGGTGGTCGCGATGGTCGGCCTGGTGCGGAGGGTTTTCGATTCACGGTCATGAAAACCGGTGGTGACTTACCAGATGTGGTTATCGGGCTGAGCGCCTCTAATCAGAGATCAGCTGAACTGACCTGCTGCGCCGCTGTTCGACCCGATGAAGGCAGTCCGACTCCAAACGCCCCGGCGGAATGACCCGAGCGCGGTTCAGTGACGGAGTCGCACAGGCGGGCATCTGTGACGAAGTGGCAGTGGCGGTGGCCCGTCCATGGTTTCAACCCGTGCCTGATGCATCCTCCCCAGGCCGGAGGATCCCAGATCCCCAGCCGGTGGGGTCTGGCCGTTGCAGTCTCGCTCCGACGTGGCGCCCAACATGCTGACAGTTTCGGACGCCTTGACGACATCCCGACGCAGACGCCAGGCTTGACGCTACGTTCGGACGCTGTGACCCTGGGACGCGGCGGCGTTCGGACTGGTGAGAAAACGGCCGTGTTCGGGCATGACCAGCCGCCTGACGCGGCCGGCGGCGCTGAACCGACGCTGCAGACGCTTCGGCGGCTTTCTGGACGTCGGCCACTCGACGCCTGAGCATTTCCGGTTTCTGAGCAGCTCGACGCTGCCAGACGCATATTTTCTGAACGTGACGCTACGGGCGGCTGACACGACTCTTATTTCTGGACGTAACTGTGCCCTACCGGGCGGCAACCTCTTCTGATCGCAGGCCGGCAACAACATTACCGAATGGGTGAGGGGGGCAGGAGAGGCAGGCGTTCGCCTGAAGTCATTTCCTGTGGCAGACGATGGTGAGGGGCCTGGCTGCGCACCAGGCAGGTGTAGGCGCCCGTGATAACTCGCTTCAGGGGCGTCAGATAACAGCAAGGCATCGTAATCCCTCGATGTCGGGCCCGTGCGGCGCTGGGCGTGGCGGGCGACTCGATCTGTTGATTGAGCAGTGCGATCGTTCCGGCCATCGATGTTCACTGGCGGTGTCGTGAAGCCGCTCACTGCAGATCTGGGGGCGATCGTGGAGACTGACCGGGCAGTGGCACAGCGACCAGAAACTCAGCGTCGAGAAAGAATGCGGGCCCAGGCGGCGACCCGGGCCGACGATCGGCACCGGCTGCGCAGGCGGGCGGCTGGGCGCGGCGTTCAGGCATCTGCGCGGCTGACCCATGTTTCGTGGTGGTCGAGGTAACAGGCGTAACGGCGGCGATAATGCCTGGTGCGGGGAATATAATCGCCAGGCGTCAACCTCAGCGTAGGCGGGCGGCGCCTGCCCGCGAGCAAGACCACGAGCACAGCCACTCCCCTGCGAAACCCGGCAGCGCGGTGCAGCCAGCGGCGCATGGCCTGCTGGCGGCAGCGCGCGGTGAATGACGCGCGTGGCCGCGGCGCGCTCGCGGCGGCACTGGCGGCAGCGGCGGCGCTGCGGGCGAATAAGCGCGGCGGGCAGCGGCAGCGCGGGGCATGAGCGGCCCAGGCGTGAGCAGCGCCCGGCTATCGCTCCGCAGCGGCGGCGCAGCGGCAGCGGCGCTGCGTGGGCGGCGCGCTGGCGTGAGACCCGTCAGCAGCGGCGTCGCGGCGTCGCTGCTCGCGCCTCGCGCTCAGCGTCGCGGGCGTTTCTGGTGCTTCTACGCCAGGCCAAGGCGGGCAGTGCCCGTTCGCCAGCGCGGGCTCGTGCCGATCGCAACGCCCTCACCAGGCTGGTCCAGCGGCGACGCCACTTCCGCCGTCATTTCCTTGAATCCGCGCCAGCGGGTCGGCGACCTCGTGGCCCTAACCGCCGACCGCCTTCGCCGGCGCCGGCCTCGGTAAGTCAGTGGGCTGGTAACCCGACCTGACGCCCGTCGGCGGCGGCACTGCAGCGGCGTCAAGGCACTGCAACATCGCCTTGCCAGGCAAACTGGCGGGCCGGCGCGGCGCAACGCAGCCGTTCCGGTCACTGGTGAGCAATGGCCTGGCCGAGCCGTCGATGCGCCCTGTGCGACCTGTCGGCATCGGTCCCTGCGCCCGCCCGCTCAGGCGGCACGGCGCCGAGCGTCACCGCGTCTCCGGGCGTCGGTGTTCGTCGGCGTGCGGCTGGCGGGTTCCGTCGTGCTGTCGTATTACGGGCCGGCGTCATCGACCTCGGCTGGCTCCCGGGCCTTCGAGGCGCCGGCTTGTGCCGCGGGCTCCGCGGCGGGGCGGTGCTGCGGGCGCGGGCCCGCGGACTATTACTGCTGTGTCCATGCTGCAAGCTGGCCCGGCGCCTGACCGCCGTCATCCGCCGTGCGCTCTCGCGCTGTAACCCTTGTGGGGCAGTGGGTGAAGCCGTGTGGTTTGGTCGGACGTGAGAATGGTCGGTTATGGTTGTTTGATGGTACTGCTGGAGCTGGCGTGCCGTGGAGGAACCGCGCTGAGGTAAGGTCAGCGGGCTCGCTGTTTCGGGCGGATCGCTGTGGCTGGTGCGGCGGCGCGATGAGCCTATCGGCTGGGTGGTGAGATGACCGCTGTGACCGGCGGTGTGGTGGGTTGTTCGGAGGCTGGCGGCGTCTGACCTGACGCGGTGTGCAGGAGGCTCGGTATCGTGAGTGGAATGATGCAATCGTCCTGGCGGATCCGGAGGGGTCAGTGCCAGCGTAGTCAGCTCCCAGCGCGGTGGTTGTTGCAGTGGAGTTGAACAGGTTGAGCCGATCGATCGCCTGATGATGCCTCACGGCGTGCGCTCTGGCGCAGCGGTGTCTCGTGCTGTTACTGGTAAGTGCTCAAGCTGACCGCTCCTGGACCTGATCAACATGGGATATGTCCCAGGACCGATCTGACGCCGGATCGATGACTGGCTGGGGACGGTCGAGGGCGATACTACATGGTCGAAGTGAAGTGTGGTTTATGAAGACCGAACAACTGACATGCCAAATGAATGGGCAATCAGAGCGGTTGAGGGCTGACGACAGGCCGTCTGGTCTCAACCATGGCGTGCGGGCTCGAGACTCGGCGGTCGAGATCGTGGGCTTCTGGTCAGGGTTTGGGTTCAGTATTGCAGGCGAGCAAGGGCGGAAGGGTTCACCGAGATGTACGACTGGTGCGGGAAGCAGATCGAACATAGTGGTTGACCCGGCGGGCTCTTCTTGATTGGTGGTGATGCATGTTGAGACGGTGGGCCGGTGGTGGGACCAGCGGTGGTTGCCTGCTGACAACTGTCGCGGTGGGCCCTCGCGTGGGGACTATGGCGTTGGGCGCGGTTGAGCAATACGGGTGTGATGCCGCCAAGTGTTCTGGGCGCAGCAGCGTGTTCAGCGAGTCGTTCCGCTAACCCGTTAATCTGAAATTCATCGTGATGGATGGTGTTGATCAACGAGGAATTCAATGGCGCGATCATCCGCGTCTGCCACTGCACACCGCCGTGGCTGCGAACCAGATCGGTGTGTTCGGTCGGCGGCGACGTTGGCCGCCGTGCGAAATCAATTGTCATTGGGGAGGAAGTGTGGCTGGGTCTCGTGGCTTCTGGAATCGGTGTCGAATCCGCGAACGGCGCGATTACCGTATTCACTGCGCCGCGGCGCCCAGCGGCGCGAGAGGGGCTTGACGGCGCTTCCAGCGCCCCCCGCGGCTGCCGTTGACGTTTCCGACAAAGCGGGCGAGCTCGCTGCGGCGGCGACGCCAGCAGCATGCAGGCAATTTCGGCGCCATCGAGACATCAACCGACTCGACGGCGAATATCTGCCATCGATCCGTGTTCGACCGCAGTGTGGTCAGGGGCATCGCGAACATCGATCCTGACATGGTTCACCAGCCGAGGCCTGCTGTCGCATCGTACCAGCGAGTCCCAGCGGTGCGCGGCGAGGCGAGCAACTGGTCCTGCCCCGGCGGTCATTGCCTCGGCGGGCTGTCGATAACTCAGCCCGACTCTGCCGAAATCGTGACCAACGGGACGCCCGACTCCCGCCTCTTCCAGGCGCCAGTCGACCGTTGAGTGGGACCTCAGCAGGGTCGCTCATCAATCGGAGAATTCCCCTAACGCTGGCGGCGTGAAATCGCCGGCGACCGTCATGGGCTGGCCGTCGCGCCGGGCTAACTGCACCAGCGGGCGTCACGATCGGTGGAATGCAGCAGTGGTCCGATCCCAAGCAGCGGCAGGCAAGCCACCGGCGAAAGGACGCAAAGTCGCCCAGTAACCGGGGCGGGATAAACTGACGTCGCGGTCATGTGGCTGGCTCCGCCGCTTCGACTACGGCGTCGGCCGGCAGCGGTCATGACGTTTCTTTGACCATTCCCAGGCCTCGCGGCCCGGCAGCACGGGCTGGCTGCGCTCGGCGTCGGCAACGGCTTCCGGTCTGGCTGCCGAACCAAGCGTTGTGTGTGCGGGGTCAGCGGCGATGCGCGGCTGGCGCGATTGGCGGATCCCAGCCGGGGCCAGTCGACCGACCAGCGTGGCCTGTCGAGATGTTGAGCAACCACGATGGCTGAAAGCTTCGAGCTTCCCAGCGTTCTGACGTGCAAATGGCTGATCTGTTTCGGGCGATAATCGAACCGTCGACAGCTGGTTCCCTCGGCTCGGGACGGGCCGGCGCCGATTGAAAGCGGTGGAGGGCATCGGCGCTGGGCTCGGCTGGGTGGGCGGCAACTGCCAGGCCGGCATCGGGCTCAGGTGGGCCGTTTGATGACAGGGCTGGCGGATGACCCGTTCTGTGGCAATGCGGCGCTGGAACCCACGGGGTGACGGTCGTTGGGTAACGAGACGTCATGGTCGAAATCGCGAAGTGACAACTCGCACTGCGGCAACGGCATGGTTGGCGTGGCGGCGGGCCCTGGCGGGTGGAGACGGCGGCTGGCCCGGCGACGGGCGGCGGGCGGGCGGGCGTGCAGCGCCGTGTTGGGTGATGACAACAATGAGAAGTTTGAGGAGGAGGTTCGTGTGTTTACATGGTTAGTCGATCTGGGAGACGGGGAGCCGGCTGACCTCGAGATGGGATGAAATCCTGAACCCGGGCGATGGCGGTTAACAACAGAAGTCGAAGACTCGGCGGCCGAGGAAATTATCGTTTAACAGCTGCAACGACTCGGCGGAGCAAGGTCGGCAAACACCGCCGTCCGACGTGTTGGCGGCGGCGCGTCGGGGTTGCCCGCCATCAGGGTGAACGACGCGGTGGGTGGTTGGTGGGCGAAGTCATTAATGAATCCGCAACCGGGAGATTGACTCTGACGGGCTGTCAGTCGGGCTCCGTCCGACTCATGGGTGGTGCGACCTCCGCGGGGCGTTGCGCGGCGATGCTGGTGAGGCGACCTCGAGGGCGGCGTCGGCTGTGCGGACAGGCGTTGGTAAAGGCGAAACGCGATGATTCCTGTGATTCTGCCAGTGCTCTGTCGAGGTGAAAAGTCAGCAACGTGCCCGGCGGGCTGTGACTCTTAAAGAGTGACCGTCATCAGTGACGGCATGCGTTCCGGTATCCGGCTCGGCGAAACGACTTATTTGAAATCAGCGAACCCTGTTGACGACTCTGGTCGGCAATGGTGACGAGGCCAACAGGGTAGTGAGAACGTCTGGCCGTGTCTCACCACTGGTGTTCTATTCGTTGGTCGCCTCAGTTCCGGGGCGGCGGGCGGTTCGGGCGGGCCGATCAGGTGGAGACTGGCTGGTATCGCGAGGTCGCGTGATCTAAGATGAGCTCAGCGAGAACAGCGAAGTCGATGGTGCTGTTCCAGTGCGGTGGGCATGACGCTCGCTGGGCCTGTGGGGTCCGAGAAGGATTACCACGAGATAACGGCTGACGGCCAGGTTCATGCCGACGGTGCCCCGATCGCCGATGTGCAATAGGCTGAGTGACGAGTGGTGTTCACCCGGCTGGTTGGTTTTGCGCGGTGCGGCGATAATGGTCGGCAGGCGGAGGTGAACCGGTCTGATTGATGGCCGGTGACTACCGTGTTGGATATGATGACGCCTCGTCCGGAATCAGCTGAACGGCCGCCGCTCGCCGCCTGTTCGACAAGGCCGTCCGGCTCGAACGTTGGGAGGCAACCGAGAACCCTTTCTTGCCGGTTCGCGGCCGTCATCATCCGGTCATGCTGTCATGCAGTGGTGGCTGCTGCTGATCCTGAGTTGCCGTGCACCCACAAATCGACCGGGGTGCGGTTGTAACCATTTCGACAGGAACTCGACAGCCCGCGGGCCGACGCTATGACACCGTTGGACGCCAGCGAACCCGACGGCAGTGACGTTCGACGCGGGCCAACATGACCGTTGCGGGACGCAGCCCGGCGACATTTCGGGACGCAGGCCAGCGTGACGCCCGGAACTGCGACGGCCTGGGGCGACAGCCCGGCCCGGCAGACGCTGACGGCGGGCGGCACCACCGGACGCTGGGCACGCTGCAGCTCGACGCTGCGGACGCCGTAACGCTGGACGGCTTCTTCGGACGCGACATTTCGACGCTACGTGCGGGCGGCCGGGCGGCTGGCCGGGCTGTGACGGCTGGCCTCTTTGCGGGCGAACCCGGCTGACGGACAGGATGTTCCGATGTCGAATCAACAGGGGCGGTGGGGAAGAGGTATCGACGGTGCTGGGGTATCCGGCCTGAGACAAGCGAGCCCCGACGTCCGCTCGAAGGCCTGGGTGACAGAAGGCGCCGTGTCTTTAGAGGCGTCGTGTGGGGCATCCGGCAAACTCCTCGTGTCGGCCGATCGCGACTCTGGGCGGGCTCGATCAGTTGGTCGACGATGGTCTTCCTGATCATCATGGTGGATTACAAGCGGTGCTGTCGACGCCCGGCTCACTGCGGATCTCAGGACATTGACGGACGGTGCAAACTGGTTCAGGCGTCAGGCGGGGGATCCCGAGGCGACGGTGACGTCATCCTTTCGGCCAATGCTGTGACTGGCGCGGTCGGCGTCGCGCGACTGACGGCGCATGAACTCGGCGGTGAACGGACTGGTCAGAGGGGCTGGCGGACCGGTGCGTAACGGGCGCGGCGCAGCGGCGGGCTGAACAGTGCCTGAATGGTGGGCTCCCGCAACAGCCAGCTGGCGCCTCAAACAATGCGGTGACGCGTGCCTGCCCCCCGTCTGAGCCAGTTCGCCGCGAGGGCAGGGCGCCGACACAACCGCTCCCCTGTGCTGGTCGTTGAACCCGTCTTGAGGCTACTACGCGCGGCGCGCAACCTGCTGAACGTAACAGCCGCTTTCGAACTGATGGCCGGCAAGCATGCAGCGGCGCGTAACCCGACGGCTGCCGGCGCGAAGCGCATAGCCGCGCGAATCAACGCGCCAGATAACGCGCGCGAAAAAGCGGCAGCTTGGCGCCGCGCGACGCATCGCTCGCGCGAAACGCTGCGTGAAAAGCGCGAAGAACCCCAGCAGCGCCGTGCCGCTGCTGCTTCGCGCTGCGCGTTCCATCGCGCGCGCGTCATGCGGCGTCGGCGCCGTGGCGGTTGCCGATTTCGGGCTGGTAAAGCGAGACTACATAGGTGGCGGACCGTGCCGGCTCGATCGCCCGTGAGGCTGGTATCCCGCCGTCGGCCAGCGTTCAGCGACCTCCGGCGGCCCACAACCCGTTCCGCCCGCCCGGCGCCGCTACCGGCAACCGCCGCTTCCAGCGTCTGCGTCGACCAATAACGAACTCGCGCCATAACGCCAGGCTACGGTAACGGCTCCCTCCGTGGCTATCAGGCTGGCGCCGGCGCGCCCGGGCTGGCGGGGCGGGCAGCGGCGGCGCGTCCGTCGACCGAGGCGCTAATCACGCTCGCTGGGGACATCGTGCGCCCCGCCTGCCAGCTCGTCATCCGTTCGGCTGGCGCGGACGCGGGCCGTGGTGGCCTGCGACGGTTGCCGGGCGTCCGCGGCGGGCGCGCCGTCGGCTCGCGTGATCATCTCCGGCGGTGGTATCCCACAAATGGCGTGCGGCGGCCCGTCGACCGCACGTAACGTTGTTTGACCGGCGTCGCCTTCGTCGGCGCAAACCGGGCCGGGCGCCGGCAGCGGCATTCGGCGTCAGCGTCCTGCGGGCAGGCCGCGGGCGCGGACCGGTGCCGCGGACCCGTGCGCAGTCCAGCGACTCGGACGCAGCTCGGCGCCTGGGCGTTGCTGGGCCGTCGGCCCGGGCGACCGCGTGCAGCTCGCGCGGCCAGCCGCTCGCGCCTGACGATCTGCCAGTATGCTGATGTCAATAAGCCATGCATGTGGTGGGGTCAGGCTGTGGCTGCGGTAACATTATCGGTTATGTTGTTTGATGGTGCCTCTAGGATAACGGCAATCTGGAGTATCGTGCGCAAACTGGAAAGGGTTTATTGAATAAAGGTCAGCGAGCCGCCCGTCGCTGTTGCGTGATGATTCGCGGAACTCGTGCGGCGACATCCTCGGCGATGTTGAGATAGTATTGACGGTGACGCCGATCCGGGCGGCTGTCAAGGCGGCAGGCGCAATCTGATGGCGTGGCGTGCGAGCCTCAGAGGTCTGGCTGGGAGTGTCGAGATGCGTGGAGGCGGTAGCAGCGTTGTTGCAATGCTGGGTGGAACTGCTGGCTCGATCACGGCGTGCGCTCCTGGCGAGGTCATCGACAGAATGCTCGCTGGCCTCCGCTGGTGCGTTAACGTGGGATCTTTGTCACTGGGCTCTGTGTTGGCCGGGCTGGTGCGGGGCGTGAAACATGTCGGGGTGAAACGCGGTTATGAAGGCAACGCAGCGTTGCCAGATCGTCAAATCGCGAGTTGAGGCTTCAACGATCGTCTGCGTCCTAGTCTCAACTCCTGCCGACGAGTCGGCGGTTCAGTGGCTTTAATCAAGTTGAGTTCGAGGCTGAGCAAGGTGAAGGGCACCACCGGGAATCAGGCCTGGGCTGGTGAGCCGAGGCTGAGTCCTAACCCGGCCGGCCTGGTTCATGGTGAGTGCATGGCGTTGATTGAACATTGTCAGTTGGTCGTTAACGAGCAGACTCAGCCTGCTAACCTATCTTGGTGACCTTGGACTATGGCGTTGAGCCGCGAGGATTGAGGCAACTTTCGATCGCGTGACCAGTATCGCAATGTGTTCAGCGGTCTGCTGGCCGACGGGCGGCTAATCTTCGGTTCATCGTGTGAGATAGATCGTGCAGTATTGGCGAGGTCAATGGCAGCGGTCATCAACTGTGCCACGCCGTCTGACGAATGAATCGGCCGGTCGCGGCGTGTGACCGCCGCCGATAACGTTAATCCGCCTTCGACGAAGGAAGAGAATCGTAACTGAACTCCGTAAATGAGCCTGGGAGTCGGTGTCGAGCTCGGCGGGCGACCTGTGTCAACCGGCGCTCCAGCGGCGGCGAAGACGACGATGCCTTCGCCACCTCGCGGCGCCCGCGTCGCTAGGCCCGTCGCGGCCGGAGCGAGCAGACGGTGAAACACTCGGCGCGGCCAGCCAGCGAAGCGCGAAACACGGAGGCGGGCCTCGGCGTCGCCTCGAGAAATAACCGCGACTCGGCTGGCGAATGGCTCTGCATCGTGGCGGCTGCGATATAAGTTCGCAAATCGGTCACTGAGCAAGTTACAGTGTCGGTGCAAGCCGGCCTCGCCCGGTCAGCAGCGCGGCGAGGCAACCTCCTGCCCCGGGCGGAAAACGCGAAATCCGGGCTCGGCCCGCGGCGCATTCGCTCGACAACTCCCGGCCTCTTCCAGGCCGAGCCGTGCCAGCATTGCGAACGCCAGCGCCGCCGCTCTTCGAGCGCCCGGCGTGTTCAGGCAGACACCAGCGGAGTAAGCTGTCATGGCGGAGAAGGCTGAGATTCCCGGCGGTGGAAAACGCCCGATAATCGGGCGCTACGTCAGTCTACGGCGTCTACCGGACGGCCATAAATCCCAAACGAGGCGCCCGGTGGTTCGTCGTCATCCCGGTTGTCGGCCGTAATGTCGGTGAATCGCTTAAACTCGTGATATCGTCAGCTAAATAGCGGCTAATACGCGAAGAAAAACAGACTTTGAGATGGTAATAGGGAGGAAGCGGATGAGGCGGCGATGCGCCCGACCGTGTGCGGGCGGCGAGCACCGATCGCGGCTGACGGCGCGGGCTCACGGGCGACAACCAGGCGGGGCGATCGCCAGCGGACACGTCTCGCGTGGCGCTGTGTTGTTGAAGCCTCATGCCGGCGTCGACCAGCGAGCTCGACCGAACCATCTGGCTGCGGACGAAAGTCTGTTTGTAATGCGGTCGGCGGCGACAAACATGTGAGGCCACAGGTCGAGAAGAGGCCGATGAACGCCTGGGACGGTGGTGAACTGCTGACAGAGAAACTCTGGTATCGGCGGCTCGCTCGGTCCGTCTGTTTGGGCGGCTCGGCCGTCTGGTTCAGTTCCTGAGCCAACTGGACCGGCGCGGTGTCGGTGAAAGCAATGATTAAGCCGGGCGCATCGACCTCAAACTTTAAATAGGCCAGACGGCTGCAGACAGGCGCGTCAAGGCCTCAGTGGGCCACAACAAGCAGGCTGGCGATCGAATGTTTCAACGAATTCTGATAACCAACTGGGTTGTCGACAGGGCAACGAGACGTCGGGGAATCGAGTATCTAATGTGACACTCACCACCGATCAACGGGTGGATGGCGGGCCGGCGGGCAGGGGTGCAGTTCAGGCCGATGATGGGAAGGCGGCGGCGCTTTCAGAGGCGCGGCCAGCCGAAGCGGCGCAATCTTGACGCTGTCAAATGGTTTGAGGCGAAGGAAAGATTATGTGAACTGCGGTTGATCGATCTGGGGCGGGGAAGCGAGCG
The DNA here is from genome assembly GCA_022405105.1 of Aristolochia contorta. NCBI lineage: Eukaryota > Viridiplantae > Streptophyta > Magnoliopsida > Piperales > Aristolochiaceae > Aristolochia > Aristolochia contorta. Next base: position 161,201 of record JAHZSQ010000036.1, on the reverse strand, counting down.
ACGGTCGAGGGAATGGGTGAAATGAACGGGGCGTGGCGGTTGACTGACGGCGATCGGCGTGGCGGCGCTGCGGCTGACAACCTGCCTGACTGTCGGCGTCAGCAACTGGCGCGTGTCGGTGCGCCCGGCGGCACCTGTCGGAGGACAATGCCCGCGCCGGTAAGTACTCATCGCATCAGGTCTCCAAATGAACAGCCTGATCGATGGATGTGTGAAACAGAAATCGGCAAATGAATCGTAACGGGCGGGCCAGCTCTGAGCAGGTCAGTCGACCCATCGGCTGTCGGTCGATGCTCGAGCTGCTCCGCGGGCGATAACCGGCCATGCCGACTGAGCAGGCAGGCCGAGGCCGGTCAGACTGAGGGGCGTGTGGTGGGCAGGGCGTGCGATGGTCTGCGCGCCGTCGTTTCTGACCAGCTGGTCGGGTGGTTCGGCGGGGTGGGCGGTGAGATGACTCTTTAAGGTGACCGTCTTCGGTCGTCTGGTGACGAGTGTGGTTGCAGGCAGGGGTGGGGCGGCGGAGGTCAAGCGAGCGAGCGGTCGACTGCGGTGGTGAAGTGGGGCAGGCGGCTCTGCTGGCGTTGCTTATGGACGGTGGAACGCCCTCCTTTGATTTCAGGCTCCCGTGACCGGCTCGGCCGTAATGTCGGTCGATTTATTTCGAACTTATCATCTGAACAGGGCTGGCGCGGGTGTCTAAATGAGCTCAGCAGGCAAATCTCGTGTGGTGAAAAGTGCTCGTTTGATGTTCGATCTGGCTGCATTGTGAACTAATGAAGGCCTCGAAAAAGTTACACGAAATAACTGACTGTGGCTTAATGATAACGACGTTGCTGATCGCCGTTGGCGACTCGCGGGCAAAGTGCCAGTGGTCACCCGCAATGAGGCGTGGTGGTGATGGTGGTTGGGATATGCCGTGGCGTAGTGGCTGGTGGGAGGCCCGTTGATTCACGGTGTCATCGCTGAAAGCCGGTGGCCTTGACCGTGTGGGCTGAGCACTCCGTCGGGTAAGCGGGCGGCACCCTGCGCCTGGTTGCCGACCAGAAGCGGGTCCGGCCGCGGGCTTGCGTTGGCGACGCGGGCGGCGAGGCTGTGCGGTTGGGCGGCGGCTGTCCCCGCGGGCTGACTCTCTGTGACGTCATGGTCGCGCGCTAACGCGATTCGTCCCGTCGAACCGGGTTCATTACCCGCGATCCCGGGGTTGCGAGCTTCAACTAGAGGCGTCGTGTGCTTGAGTAGAGGCAGCCGTGTGCTTAACTAGAGGCGCGTGTGCTTAAACTCCCTCGGTGTCCGGCTCGATCGACTCTGCGGACCTTTGGGCGAGCGTCTGGCGAGGCTCGATCTCTCTGTTGGTTGAGAGCAGGCGAGTTCTGATCATTCCTCGGTCTCGTATTGTATTCCGTGTTAGGCGGTTTATGTCCGGCACTTCGAGCCGCTCCACTTACGGATCTCTTAGAGGAGGACCGGTCGTGGGTTTGGTCGGACGAGTTCCAAAGCGCGTTCGAAGGCATCAAGCAATCCGAGAGAAGGGATGCGGGCCCCGGGGAGAGGGACGGAGCGCATCGGGTCGGCCGTGTCCAGCTCGGCGGGCTGCCTGGGCGAGAGAGACAGGAGCATTGGCGGGTCAGAGCATCATCGCTCGCGGCTGGCGGCGCAGGCTTCAGCGGGCGTGAAAGCCGTGGGGCAGATCTGAGAGGTTGGGCGGACGGGGGCGGATTGCGTAACGGGCATGGCAGCGGCGGCGGTGCCCTACCGTGGGGGTGCACCACAGATGGGGCACGGGAGCCACCCAAGCCCAAGCGGACCCAGGCGTGCGTGTGAAACACCAAATGTCTGCGGAGGCGGAGGCGGCGTGCCCAGCCCCCCTCCGTATGGAAACCCCAAGTTCCGCCGCAGGGGGGAGGCATGGACAGTTGGCCACAGCCGCTCCGCCTGTGCAGGGCCAGCAGGCCGCGCGAGCCCCTTGCAGCCCGCGCGCGAATGGCAGGCAGGGCGCGCGCGCATGGCAGGCAGGGCGCGCGCGCGCGGAAGGCAGGGCGCGCGCGCGCGGAAGGCAGGGCGCGCGCGCGCAGCGGCGCGCGCAAGGCGCGCGCGCATGCAGCGCGCGCGCGCGTGCGGAGGGCGCGCGCGCGCGTGCGGATGGGCGCGCGCGCACGGGCGGATGGGCGCGCGCGCACGGGCGGATGGGCGCGCGCGCACGGGCGGAAGAAGGGCGCGCGCGCGGGCCGCTGGCACGGGCGGATGCGCGCGCACGGGCCGCTGGCACGGGCGGATGGGCGCGGCGGTGGGGCGGACCGCGCGCGGAAGGCGGCATGGGCGCGCGCGCCCTGGCTGACCCAACGCGCGCGCGCAAGGGCAGGATGGCGCGCGCAAGTGGGCGGGAGCGCGCGCGCGAAAGGGCGGCAGGACCCCCTTCCGCGCGCGCGCGACTGCGGCCGTCCGCGCGCGGTGCCTGCGCGCTTCCGCGCGCGCGACCCGGCCGTCCGCGCGCGTCCGTGCGCGCGGGGGTTCGCGGGGTTGCCTGTGTGACAGTACAGACACTTTTGCGGTATCTGGTTGTGGGAGTAAAAAAGTAGGGATTTCTACATAGGTTAAGGCGGACTTCGTGCCCGGTGCTACGTAAATGCGATGCGTACGGTCACGCGCCCCCGCCCGCCCGCCATGGGGGCTCGTCCCGCGTGCCGGCGGCCGGCCGCCGCCTCCGCCGTCCGGCCGCCGGTTTCCGGCGACCACCGGCCGGATTCCGGCGACCGCCGCCCGACCTCTTTTTGGCCCGTTTTTTCGCCGCCGGCCGCCGCTCGCCGGCGCCGGCGGCCCGCCGCCCCCTCCGGGGGGCCGTCCCGCGTGTTGGATGCCCCGAATTTCGCCGGCCGTGGCGCCGGTGCCGCCCGGTCCGGCCGAGCCCGCCCGGCGGGGCGCGCTCACGCGCGCCTATATTATAAATCAAAAGGCGCGCGCGCCCGCGCCGGCTTGGGCCTTGGGCCTTGGCGGGCGAGGCAGCCGCGGCGCGCGCGCGCGTTTGTCGCCCGTCCCTCCCCGTTGGACCCCGACGCTAATCCACGCTCTTTGCGGGACCGTCCGGTGCGCCCCCTCCTGATTGCGACCTGCCCGCGCGTCGATGCTGAAACAGTGCATCCGCTCGGGCTCGCCGCGCGTGGAGAGGCGCCCGGGCGCGCGGACCGCGATTCGTGTGAGTGGTATTCGACGGATTTGCCCGAGAGGCGTCCACGGCCGTCCGAGCCGTCGACCTCTCGCGCGGTCCGTCCTCCATTTTGGTCGGCTGTCCCCTCGTCGGCGCGCGGCCGCGAGGAGCCCGCCGGTGCTTGTGCGTTGTTACCCCCAGTCGGGCAGTCGCCTCGCTCGATCAGAACGCAATCCCGCCCGCGGAGCCCCCCTTCGGGGGCGGCCGCGGGGCGGGGAACTCTCTGGCGTCCGCGTCCACTTGCGAACGAACGAATTCGCTCGGAGCGCCGGACGCCCGAGTGCTCACGGACCCTCGTGCACGCAGCAGTCCCGCGCGACTCTGTCGGATTTGCGAAACAATCCGACGCCCCTCTCGTTTGTTGCTCGACCGTCGGCGCCCCGGGCGTTCGCCGTGCCGCTCTCGCGCCGGCGAGCCCGACCCGCGGCGTCGCGGTTGTCCGAGGACGCTACCTGGTTGATCCTGCCAGTAGTCATATGCTTGTCTCAAAGATTAAGCCATGCATGTGTAAGTATGAACAAATTCAGACTGTGAAACTGCGAATGGCTCATTAAATCAGTTATAGTTTGTTTGATGGTACTTGCTACTCGGATAACCGTAGTAATTCTAGAGCTAATACGTGCACCGAACCCCGACTTCTGGAAGGGACGCATTTATTAGATAAAAGGTCAACGCGGGCTTTGCCCGTCGCTTTGATGATTCATGATAACTCGACGGATCGCATGGCTCTCGTGCCGGCGACGCATCATTCAAATTTCTGCCCTATCAACTTTCGATGGTAGGATAGTGGCCTACCATGGTATTGACGGGTGACGGAGAATTAGGGTTCGATTCCGGAGAGGGAGCCTGAGAAACGGCTACCACATCCAAGGAAGGCAGCAGGCGCGCAAATGCCCCAATCCTGACACGGGGAGGTAGTGACAATAAATAACAATACCGGGCTCTCAGAGTCTGGTAATTGGAATAGTACAATCTAAATCCCTTAACGAGGATCCATTGGAGGCAAGTCCGGTGCCAGCAGCAGCGGTAATTCCAGCTCAATAGCGTATATTTAAGTTGTTGCAGTTAAAAAGCTCGTAGTTGGACCTTGGGTTGGGTCGATCGGTCCGCCTCGCGGTGTGCACGATCGACTCGTCCCTCTACCGGCGATGCGCTCCTGGCCTTAACTGGCGGGTCGTGCCTCGGTGCTGTTACTTTGAAGAAATTAGAGTGCTCAAAGCAAGCCTACGCTCTGGATACATTAGCATGGGATAACATCACAGGATTTCGGTCCTATTGTGTTGGCCTTGGGATCGGAGTAATGATTAACAGGGACAGTCGGGGCATTCGTATTTCATAGTCAGAGGTGAAATTCTTGGATTTATGAAGGCGAACAACTGCGAAAGCATTTGCCAAGGATGTTTTCATTAATCAAGAACGAAAGTTGGGGGCTCGAAGGCGATCAGATACCGTCCTAGTCTCAACCATAAGCGATGCCGACCAGGGATCGGCGGATGTTACTTTCAGGACTCCGCCCGGCACCTTATGAAAATCAAAGTTTTTGGGTTCGGGGGTAGTATGGTGCAAGGCTGAAACTTAAAGGAATGTGGAAGGAAGGGCACCACCAGGAGTGGAGCCTGCGGCAATTGACTCAACACGGAAACTTACCAGGTCCAGACATAGTAAGGATTGACAGACTGAGAGCTCTTTCTTGATTCTATGGGTGGTGGTGCATGGCCGTTCTTAGTTGGTGGAAGCGATTTGTCTGGTTAATTCCGTTAACGAGCGAGACCTCAGCCTGCTAACTAGCTATCGGGAGGTGACCCTCCATGACCAGCTTCTTAGAGGACTATGGCCGTTTAGGCCACGGAAGTTGAGGCAATAACAGGTCTGTGATGCCCTTAGATGTTCTGGGCATACGCGCAGCGCTACACTGATGTATTCAGCGAGTCTATAGCCTTGGCCGACAGGCCGGGTAATCTTCGAAAATTTCATCGTGATGGGGATAGATCATTGCAATTGTTGGTCTTCAGCGAGGAATTCCTAGTAGCGCGAGTCATCAGCTCGCGTTGACTACGTCCTGCCCTTTGTACACACCGCCCGTCGCTCCTACCGATTGAATGGTCCGGTGAAGTGTTCGGATCGGCGGCGGCGTTGGCGATTCGCCGCCGATAACGTTGCGAAAGTCCACTGAACCTTATCATTTAGAGGAAGGAGAAGTCGTAACAAGGTTTCCGTGGGTGAACCTGCGGAAGGATCATTGTCGAATCCAGCGAGGCGCGAACGACCCGCGAACCAGCTGCGCCTGCGGCGCCCGGCGGCGGAGAGGACGGCGGGCGCCACGCCCGGTCGGTGCGCCCCCGCTGCTCGCCGCCGCCGCCCGTCGCCCGTGGCGACCCGTCGCGGCGGGCGGACGGACGGACGAAACGAACAAACACTCGGCGCGACCAGCGCCAAGCGAAAACATAAAAGCGGAGGGCGGGCCTCGGCGTCCGCCTCGAAAGATAACCAACCACGACTCTCGGCAGCGGATATCTTGGCTCTCGCATCGATGAAGAGCGTGGCGAAATCGATGCTTGGTGTGGTGCAGAATCCCGCGAACCATCGAGTCTTTGAGCGCAAGTTGCACCGAGGCCACTGGGTCGGTACACCTGCCTGGGCGTCACGCCCGGCGCCCTCTCCCCGCCCCGCGAGTCCGCGGGCCGCGCGCGCGAGGCGAGCGAGCAGCTGGCCGTCCGCCCCGGGCGGGTCGGCCAAAAATCAGGCCCCTCGGGCTCGCGGCGCGACAACTGGTGGCTCAAGCTCCCGGCCTCTTGCCAGGCCCGAAGTCGTGCCCGCGACCCCCTTGCGAGCCGCGAGGACCCGCGCCCGGCCGCTCGGCCCTCTTCGGGCGCTTGCGGCTGAATCGACCCCAGGTCAGGTGGGACCACCCGCTGAGTTTAAGCATATCAATAAGCGGAGGAAGAAAACTTACAAGGATTCCCCTAGTAGCAGCGAGCGAACGGGAAGAGCCCAGTATG
>JAHZSQ010000036.1:147500-150000 GCA_022405105.1 Aristolochia contorta | reverse complement strand
ATGTCCGGCGCCGAGCCGCTCCGCTTACGGATCTCTTAGAGGAGGACGGTCGTGGGTTTGGTCGGACGAGTTCAAAGCGCGTTCGAAGGCATCAAGCAATCGAGAGAAAGGATCACGGGCCCGGGGAGAGGGGACGGGCGCGCGCGGGTCGGCCGTGTCCAGCTCGGCGGGCTGCCACAGGCGAGAGAGAGACAGGAGCATGGCGGGTCAGAGGCATCATCGCTCGCGGACTGGCGGCGCTTGGGCTTCAGCGGGCGTGAAAGCCGTGGGGCAGATCTGAGGGTTAGGCGGACGGGGGGCGGATTGCGTAGCGGGCATGGCAGCGGGCGGTGCCCTACCGTGGGGTGCACCACAGATGGGGCACAGGGCCACCCAAGCCCAAGCGGACGGGCGTCTGTGTGAAACACCAAATAATCTGGGAGGCGGAGGCGGCGTGCCCAGCCCCCTCCGTCTGAAACCCCAAGTTCCGCCGCAGGGGAGGCATGGACAGTTGGCCACAGCCGCTCCGCCTGAGCAGGGCCAGCAGGCCGCAGCTGAGCCTGCAGCCCGCGCGTGGCAGGCAGGCAGCGCGCGCGCATGGCAGGCGCGCGCGCGCGCGCGCGAGCGCGCGCGCGCGCGCGCGGGCGCGCGCGCGCAGGCAGGCGCGCGCGCGCGCGCGCGCGCGCGCGCGCGCGCGCGGGCAGCGCGCGCGCAGGGCGCGCGGGCGCGCGCGCGTGCGGATGGCGCGCGCGCGCGTGCGGATGGGCGGCGCATGGGCGCGCGCGCGGGGCGGATGGGCGCGCGCGCACGGGCGGAAGGGCGCGCGCGCGGGCCCGCTGGCACGGGCGGATGCGCGCGCACGGGCCGCTGGCACGGGCGGATGGGCGCGGCGGTGGGGCGGACCGCGCGCGGAAGGCGGCATGGGCGCGCGCGCCCTGGCTGACCAACGCGCGCGCGCAAGGGCAGGATGGCGCGCGCAAGTGGGCGGGAGCGCGCGCGCGAAAGGGCGGCAGGACCCCTTCCGCGCGCGCGCGACTGCGGCAAAATCCGCGCGCGCGGTGCCTGCGCGCTTCCGCGCGCGACCCGGCGTCCGCGCGCGTCCGTGCCGCGCGGGGGGTTCGCGGGGTTGCCTGTGTGACAGTACAGACACTTTTGCGGTATCTGGTTGTGGGAGTAAAAAGTAGGGATTTCTACATAGGTTAAAGGCGGACTTCGTGCCCGGTGCTACGTAAATCGATGCGTGCGTGGGTCGCGCGCCGCCCGCCCGCCCATGGGGGCTCGTCCAGCGTGCCGGCGGCGGCCGCCGCCTCCGCCGTCCGGCCGCCGGTTTCCGGCGACCACCGGCCGGATTCCGGCGGCCGCCGCCCCTCATTTGGCCTTTTTTTCGCCGCCGGCCCCCGCTCGCCGGCGCCGGCGGCCCCCCGCCCCTCCGAGGGCCGTCCCGCGTGTTGGATGCCCCGATTTCGCGGGCGGCCTGCCGTGGCGCGGGTGCCGCCCGGTCGGCCGAGCCCGCCCGGCGGGCGCGCTCTCGCGCGCGCCTATATTATAAATCAAAAGACGCGCGCGCGCCGCGCCGGCTTGGGCCTTGGGCCTTGGCGAGGCCGAGGCAGCGGCGCGCGCGCGCGTTTGTCGCCGTCCTCCCGTTGGACCCGGCGCTAATCCACGCTCTTTGCGGGACCGTCCGGTGCGCCCCTCCTGATTGCGACCTGCCCGCGCGTCGATGCTGAAACAGTGCATCCGCTCGGGCTCGCCCGCGCGTGGAAGCGCCCGGGCGCGCGAACCAGCGATCGTGTGAGTGGTATTCGACGGATTTGCCGAGGCGTCCACGGCCGTCGAGCCGTCGACCTCTCGCGCGGTCCGTCCTCCATTTTGGTCGGCTGTCCCTCGTCGGCGGCGCGGCGCGAGGAGCCCGCCGGTGCTTGTGCGTTGTTACCCCCAGTCGGGCAGTCGCCTCGCTCGATCAGAACGCAATCCCGCCGCGGAGCCCCGCCGGGGGCGGCGGCGGGGCGAGAAAACTCTGGCGTCCGCGTCCGCGCGAGCGAACGAATTCGCTCGGGCGCGGACGCCAGTGCTCACGGACCCTCGTGCACGCAGCAGTCCCAGCGACTCTGTCGGTTGCGAAACAATCCGGCGCCCCTCGTTGTTGCTCGACCGTCGGCGCCCGGGCGTTCGCCGTGCCGCTCTCGCGCCCGGCGAGCCGACCAGCAGCGTCGCGGTTGTCGAGGGCGCTACCTGGTTGATCCTGCCAGTAGTCATATGCTTGTCTCAAAGATTAAGCCATGCATGTGTAAGTATGAACAAATTCAGACTGTGAAACTGCGAATGGCTCATTAAATCAGTTATAGTTTGTTTGATGGTACTTGCTACTCGGATAACCGTAGTAATTCTAGAGCTAATCGTGCCGAACCCGACTTCTGGAAGGGCGCATTTATTAGATAAAAGGTCAGCGCGGGCTTTGCCCGTCGCTGATGATTCATGATAACTTTCGACGGATCGCATGGCTCTCGTGCGGCGACGCATC
>JAHZSQ010000036.1:137500-140000 GCA_022405105.1 Aristolochia contorta | reverse complement strand
GCCGTGGGGCAGATCTGAGAGGTTAGGCGGACGGGGGCGGATTGCGTAGCGGGCATGGCAGCGGCGGTGCCCTACCGTGGGGTGCACCACAGATGGGGCAGAGGAGCCACCCAAGCCCAAGCGGACCCAGGCGTCTTGTGGAAACACCAAATAATCTGGGAGGCGGAGGCGGCGTGCCCAGCCCCCTCCGTCTGAAACCCCAAGTTCCGCCGCGGGGGAGGCATGGACAGTTGGCCACAGCCGCTCCGCCTGAGCAGGGCCAGCAGGCCGCGCGAGCCTGCAGCCAGCGCGCGCAGGCAGGCAGGCGCGCGCGCGGGGGCGCGCGCGCGCGCGGCAGGGCGCGCGCGCGCGCGCGCGGCAGCGCGGCGCGCGCGCGCGCGCGCGCGCAGGCGCGCGCGCGCGCGCGCGCGCAGGCAGGGCGCGCGCGCATGGCCCGCAGGGCGCGCGCGTGCGGATGGGCGCGCGCGCGCGCGCGGATGGGCGCGCGCGCACGGCGGATGGGCGCGCGCGCGGGCGGATGGGCGCGCGCGCACGGGCGGAAGGGCGCGCGCGCGGCCCGCTGGCACGGGCGGATGCGCGCGCACGGGCCGCTGGCACGGGCGGATGGGCGCGGCGGTGGGGCGGACCGCGCGCGGAAGGCGGCATGGGCGCGCGCGCCTGGCTGACCAACGCGCGCGCGCAAGGGCAGGATGGCGCGCGCAAGTGGGCGGCCGCGCGCGCGCGAAGGGCGGCAGGACCCCCTTCCGCGCGCGCGCGACTGCGGCCGTCCGCGCGCGGTGCCTGCGCGCTTCCGCGCGCGCGACCCGGCCGTCCGCGCGCGTCCGTGCGCGCGGGGTTCGCGGGGTTGCCTGTGTGACAGTACAGACACTTTTGCGGTATCTGGTTGTGGGAGTAAAAAGTAGGGATTTCTACATAGGTTAAAGGCGGACTTCGTGCCCGGTGCTACGTAAATGCGATGCGTACACGGTCACGCGCCCGCCCGCCCCCGCCCATGGGGGGGCTCGTCCCGCGTGCCGGCGGCCGGCCGCCGCCTCCGCCGTCCGGCCGCCGGTTTCCGGCGACCACCGGCCGGATTCCGGCGGCCGCCGCCCGACCTCATTTTGGCCCCTTTTTCGCCGCCGGCCGCCGCTCGCCGGCGCCGGCGGCCGCCGCCCCTCGGGGGCCGTCCCGCGTGTTGGATGCCCCGATTTCGCGGGCGGCCTGCCGTGGCGCCCGGTGCCGCCCGGTCGGCCGAGCCCGCCCGGCGGGCGCGCTCACTCACGCGCGCCTATATTTATAAATCAAAAGACGCACGCGCGCGCGCGCGCCGGCTTGGGCCTTGGGCCTTGGCGAGGCGAGGCCGCGGCGCGCGCGCGCGTTTGTCGCCCGTCCCTCCCCGTTGGACCCCGACGCTAATCCACGCTCTTTGCGGGACCGTCCGGTGCGCCCCCTCCTGATTGCGACCTGCCCGCGCGTCGATGCTGAAACAGTGCATCCGCTCGGGCTCGCCGCGCGTGGAGGCGCCCGGCGCGCGCGACCCGCGATCGTGTGTGAGTGGTATTCGACGGATTTGCCGAGGCGTCCACGGCCGTCCGAGCCGTCGACCTCTCGCGGTCCGTCCTCCATTTTGGTCGGCTGTCCCTCGTCGGCGCGCGGCCGCGAGGAGCCCGCCGGTGCTTGTGCGTTGTTACCCCCAGTCGGGCAGTCGCCTCGCTCGATCAGAACGCAATCCCGCCCGCGGAGCCCCCCTTCGGGGGCGGCCGCGGGGCGGGGAACTCTCTGGCGTCCGCGTCCACTTGCGAACGAACGAATTCGCTCGGAGCGCCGGACGCCCGAGCGCTCACGGACCCTCGTGCACGCAGCAGTCCCGCGCGACTCTGTCGGATTTGCGAAACAATCCGACGCCCCTCTCGTTTGTTGCTCGACCGTCGGCGCCCCGGGCGTTCGCCGTGCCGCTCTCGCGCCGGCGAGCCGACCAGCAGTCGCGGTTGTCCGAGGACGCTACCTGGTTGATCCTGCCAGTAGTCATATGCTTGTCTCAAAGATTAAGCCATGCATGTGTAAGTATGAACAAATTCAGACTGTGAAACTGCGAATGGCTCATTAAATCAGTTATAGTTTGTTTGATGGTACTTGCTACTCGGATAACCGTAGTAATTCTAGAGCTAATACGTGCACCGAACCCCGACTTCTGGAAGGGCGCATTTATTAGATAAAAGGTCAGCGCGGGCTTTGCCCGTCGCTTTGATGATTCATGATAACTTTCGACGGATCGCATGGCTCTCGTGCGGCGACGCATCATTCAAATTTCTGCCCTATCAACTTTCGATGGTAGGATAGTGGCCTACCATGGTATTGACGGGTGACGGAGAATTAGGGTTCGATTCGGAGGGGGCCTGAAAAGCTACTACCACATCCAAGGAAGGCAGCAGGCGCGCCAATTACCCAATCCTGACACGGGGAGGTAGTGACAATAAATAACAATACCGGGCTCTCAGAGTCTGGTAATTGGAATAATACA
>JAHZSQ010000036.1:117500-120000 GCA_022405105.1 Aristolochia contorta | reverse complement strand
ATGGGCGCGCGCGCACGGATGGGCGCGCGCGCACGGGCGGCGCGCGCGGCGCGCGCGCGGGCCGCTGGCACTGGGCGGATGCGCGCGCACGGGCCGCTGGCACGGGCGGATGGGCGCGGCGGTGGGGCGGACCGCGCGCGGAAGGCGGCATGGGCGCGCCGCGCCCTGGCTGACCAACGCGCGCGCGCAAGGGCAGGATGGCGCGCGCAAGTGGGCGGGAGCGCGCGCGCGCGAAGGGCGGCAGGACCCCCTTCCGCGCGCGCGCGACTGCGGCCGTCCGCGCGCGCGTGCTGCGCGCTGCGCGCGCGCCGCGCTTCCGCGCGCGACCGGCCGTCCGCGCGCGTCCGTGCGCGCGGGGGTTCGCGGGGTTGCCTGTGTGACAGTACAGACACTTTTGCGGTATCTGGTTGTGGGAGTAAAAAGTAGGGATTTCTACATAGGTTAAAGGCGGACTTCGTGCCCGGTGCTACGTAAATGCGATGCGTGCGGTCACGCGCCCGCCCGCCCCCCGCCCATGGGGGCTCGTCCCGCGTGCCGGCGGCCGGCCGCCGCCTCCGCCGTCCGGCCGCCGGTTTCCGGCGACCACCGGCCGGATTCCGGCGGCCGCCGCCGACCTCATTTGGCCCCTTTTTTTCGCCGCCGGCCGCCGCTCGCTCGCCGGCGCCGGCCCCCCCCCTCGGGGCCGTCCCGCGTGTTGGATGCCCCGAATTTCGCCGGAAGCGGCCTGCCGTGGCGCCGGTGCCGCCGGTCCGGCCGAGCCCGCCCGGCGGGGCGCGCTCACGCGCGCCTATATTTATAAATCAAAAGACGCACGCGCGCCGCGCCGGCGGGCCTTGGGCCTTGGCCGAGGCCGAGGCCGCGGCGCGCGCGCGCGTTTGTCGCCCGTCCCTCCCCGTTGGACCCCGACGCTAATCCACGCTCTTTGCGGGACCGTCCGGTGCGCCCCCTCCTGATTGCGACCTGCCCGCGCGTCGATGCTGAAACAGTGCATCCGCTCGGGCTCGCCGCGCGTGGAGAGGCGCCCGGGCGCGCGGACCGCGATTCGTGTGAGTGGTATTCGACGGATTTGCCCGAGAGGCGTCCACGGCCGTCCGAGCCGTCGACCTCTCGCGCGGTCCGTCCTCCATTTTGGTCGGCTGTCCCCTCGTCGGCGCGCGCGCGCGAGAGGAGCCGCCGTGCTTGTGCGTTGTTACCCCCAGTCGGGCAGTCGCCTCGCTCGATCAGAACGCAATCCCGCCCGCGGAGCCCCCCTTCGGGGGCGGCCGCGGGGCGGGGAAGTCTCTGGCGTCCGCGTCCACTTGCGAACGAACGAATTCGCTCGGAGCGCCGGACGCCCGAGCGCTCACGGACCCTCGTGCACGCAGCAGTCCCGCGCGACTCTGTCGGATTTGCGAAACAATCCGACGCCCCTCTCGTTTGTTGCTCGACCGTCGGCGCCCCGGGCGTTCGCCGTGCCGCTCTCGCGCGCGAGCCGACCAGCCAGCGTCGTCGCGGTTGTCGAGGGCGCTACCTGGTTGATCCTGCCAGTAGTCATATGCTTGTCTCAAAGATTAAGCCATGCATGTGTAAGTATGAACAAATTCAGACTGTGAAACTGCGAATGGCTCATTAAATCAGTTATAGTTTGTTTGATGGTACTTGCTACTCGGATAACCGTAGTAATTCTAGAGCTAATCGTGCACGAACCCGACTTCTGGAAGGGCGCATTTATTAGATAAAAGGTCAGCGCGGGCTTTGCCCGTCGCTGATGATTCATGATAACTCGACGGATCGCATGGCTCTCGTGCGGCGACGCATCATTCAAATTCTGCCCTATCAACTTTCGATGGTAGGATAGTGGCCTACCATGGTATTGACGGGTGACGGAGGTTAGGGTTCGATTCGGAGGGGGCCTGAAAGCGGCTACCACATCAAGGAAGGCAGCAGGCGCGCAAATTACCCAATCCTGACACGGGAGGTAGTGACAATAAATAACAATACCGGGCTCTCAGAGTCTGGTAATTGGAATAGTACAATCTAAATCCCTTAACGAGGATCCATTGGAGGGCAAGTCCGGTGCCAGCAGCCGCGGTAATTCCAGCTCCAATAGCGTATATTTAAGTTGTTGCAGTTAAAAAGCTCGTAGTTGGACCTTGGGTTGGGTCGATCGGTCCGCCTCGCGGTGTGCACGATCGACTCGTCCCTTCTACCGGCGATGCGCTCCTGGCCTTAACTGGCCGGGTCGTGCCTCCGGTGCTGTTACTTTGAAGAAATTAGAGTGCTCAAAGCAAGCCTACGCTCTGGATACATTAGCATGGGATAACATCACAGGATTTCGGTCCTATTGTGTTGGCCTTGGGATCGGAGTAATGATTAACAGGGACAGTCGGGGCATTCGTATTTCATAGTCAGAGGTGAAATTCTTGGATTTATGAAGGCGAACAACTGCGAAAATTTTGCCAAGGATGTTTTCATTAATCAAGAACGAAAGTTGGGGGCTCGAAGGCGATCAGATACCGTC
>JAHZSQ010000036.1:90000-92500 GCA_022405105.1 Aristolochia contorta | reverse complement strand
CGCTTGGCGCGCTTTCTGGGCAGCTTTCACGGGCGGCAGCGATTTCGCGCTTGGCGCTTCGAGGCGCTTGGCGCTTTCTGGGGCAGCGCTTTCGAGGCGGCTTGCGCGATTTCGGGGCGCTTGCGCTTTCTGGGGCGCAGCGATTTTTCTGGGGCAACAGCGATTTCTACGGGGCGGCAGGCGCCTTCTGGGGCGGCAGCGCCTCTGAGGCAGCTTGCGCCTCTGAGGCAGCAGCGTCACGGGCAGCAGCGATTTCACGGGCGCTTGGCGATTTCGGGGCGGCTTGCGCGCCTGGGGCAGCTTGCGCGCTCTGGGGCAGCGCTTCTCGAGGCAGCGCTTCTGAGGCAGCTTGGCGCTTCTCGGGCGCCTGCAGCGCTTTCGAGGCGGCAGCGCCTTTCACGGGCGCAGCGCCTTGGGCGCAGCGCTTCTCGAGGCGCGGCGCTTTCTGAGGCGCCTTGGCGCTTTACGGGGGCCGCCTGAGGGCGGCTGGCCGATTTCGAGGCGGCTTGGCTTCTGAGGCGGCAGCGCCTGGGCGCCTGGCGCTTTCTGGGCAGCTTGGCGATTTCTGGGGGCGGCGCTGGCGCTTTTCACGGGCGCAGCGCGCTTTCACGAGGCGCATGCCGCGCTTTTTCACGAGGCAGCAGCCGCTTTTACGAGGCGCTTGGCGCTTTTACGGGCGCCTGGCGCTTTTCACGGGGCGCTTGGCGATTTTCTGGGGCATGGCGGCGATTTCACGGGCGCATGGCCGCTTTTACGAGGCGCATGCCGCGCTTTTACGGGCGGCAGCGCTTTTGGGCGCTGGCCCGGCGGCGGGTCGTTTCTGAGGCGCCTGGCGCATTCACGGGGCAGCAGGCGCTATTCACGAGGCGGCAGGCCCGTCGCTTGGCGTTTTTCGTGGATGGGCGGCATGTCCCGAATCGTGGGGGGGGACGGAAGGCGGGGGAGGGCACTGCGGGGGGCGGTTCGCCGCCGAGATTCGACCCTCCGACCCTGTGGGCCAAAGCGGGCCCCGGTGTGGGTGGGCGCCCCCTCGCTTGCCTCGCACTAGAGACCTCGCACTAGAGCGTCGTGTGCTTAACTTGGGGCGGCGTGTGCTTAAGTAGAGGCGCCGTGTGCTTCAACTAGAGGCGTCGTGTGCTTGAGTAGAGGCGCCCGTGTGTAACTAGAGGCGCCGTGTGCTTAAACTCCCTCGGTGTCCGGCTCGATCGACTCTGCGGGCCTTTGGGCGAGCGTCTGGCGAGCTCGATCTCTCTGTTGGTTGAGCGAGCGAGTTCTGATCATTCCTCGGTCTCGTATTGTATTCCGTGTTAGGCGGTTTATGTCCGGCGCCGAGCCGCTCCGCTTACGGATCTCTTAGAGGAGGACGGTCGTGGGTTTGGTCGGACGAGTTCAAAGCGCGTTCGAAGGCATCAAGCAATCCGAGAGAAAGGATCACGGGCCCGGGGAGAGGACGGGGCGCGCGCGGGTCGGCCGTGTCCAGCTCGGCCCGGGCTGCCAGGCGGCGAGAGAGACAGGAGCATGGCGGGTCAGAGGCATCATCGCTCGCGACTGGCGGCGCTTGGGCTTCAGCGGGCGTGAAAGCCGTGGGGCAGATCTGAGAGGTTAGGCGGACGGGGGCGGATTGCGTAGCGGGCATGGCAGCGGCGGTGCCCTACCGTGGGGTGCACCACAGATGGGGCACAGGGCCACCCAAGCCCAAGCGGACCCAGGCGTCTGTGAAACACCAAGTAATGGGAGGCGAGGCGGCGTGCCCAGCCCCCTCCGTCTGAAACCCCAAGTTCCGCCGCGGGGGGGAGGCATGGACAGTTGGCCACAGCCGCTCCGCCTGAGCAGGGCCAGCAGGCCGCGCGAGCCTGCAGCCCGCGCGCAGCAGCAGGCAGGCGCGCGCGCATGGCGGCAGCAGCGGCGCAGCGCGCGCAGGGCGCGCGCGCGCGCGCGCAGGCAGCGCGCGCGCGCAGGCAGCGCAGCGCGCGCGCGCGCGCGCGCGCGCGCGCGCGCGCGCGCGCGCGCGCGCATGGCCCGCGCGCGCGCGCGCGTGCGGATGGGCGCGCGCGCGCGCGGCGGATGGGCGCGCGCGCGCGGGCGGATGGGCGCGCGCGCGCGGCGGATGGGCGCGCGCGCACGGGCGGAAGGGCGCGCGCGCGCGCGCCGCTGGCACGGGCGGATGCGCGCGCACGGGCGGGCCGCTGGCACGGGCGGATGGGCGCGGCGGTGGGGCGGACCGCGCGCGGAAGGCGGCATGGGCGCGCGCGCCCTGGCTGACCAACGCGCGCGCGCAAGGGCAGGATGGCGCGCGCAAGTGGGCGGGAGCGCGCGCGCGAAAGGCGCGCGCGCGCGCGCGAGGGCGGCAGGACCCCCTTCCGCGCGCGCGCGCGCTGCGGCCGTCCGCGCGCGGTGCCTGCGCGCTTCCGCGCGCGCGACCCGGCCGTCCGCGCGCGTCCGTGCGCGCGGGGGGTTCGCGGGGTTGCCTGTGTGACAGTACAGACACTTTTGCGGTATC
>JAHZSQ010000036.1:80000-82500 GCA_022405105.1 Aristolochia contorta | reverse complement strand
GCCTTCTCTGGGCAGCGCCTTTCTCTGAGGCAGCAGCGATTTCACGGGCGCTTGGCGCGATTTCGGGGCGCTTGGCGCCTTCTGAGGGCGGCAGGCGCCTCTCTCAGCTTGGCGCTTCTCACGGGCAGCCGCCTTCTACGAGCCGCTTCTGAGGCGCCAGCGCTTTTCTGAGGGGCAGCTTGGCGCCTTCTGGGGCAGCAGCGCTTCTCGGGGCGCCTGGCGCTTCTCGGGCAGCTTGCGCCTTTCGCTTGGCGAGGCGCCTGGCCGCTTTTTGAGGGCGCTTGGCGCTTCTCGGGCGCGCGCTTCTCACGAGGCGCGATTCTCTGAGGCGCAGCGCTTTTGAGGCAGCAGCGCGATTTTTTCTTGGCTGGCCGATTTCTGAGGGCGCTTGGCGCACGGGCGCATGGCGCTTTCACGAGGCAGCAGCGCTTTTCGGGGCATGGCGCTTTTCGGGGGCAGCGCTTGGCGCGCTTTTACGGGCGCAGGCGCTGGGCGGCTGGCGCTTTCGGGCGCGGCGCTTTTACGGGGCAGGCGCTTTTCACGGGCATGGCGCTTTCACGAGGCATGCCGCTTTTACGCAGCCGCTTTTGGCGAGGCGCTTTTTACGACGCGGGCGCGGCTGGCCCGGCGGCTGGCCCGGCGGCAGTCGTTTTTACGAGGCGCCTGGCGCATTCACGAGGCAGCAGCGCTATTACGGGGCAGCTTGGCCCGTCGCTTGGCGTTTTCGTGGATGGGCGGCATGTCCCGAATCGTGGGGGGGAAGGCGGGGGGGCACTGCGGCGGTTCGCCGCCGAGATTCCGACCCTGTGGGCCAAGCGGGCCCCGGTGTGGGTGGGGGCGCCCCCTCGCTTGCCTCGCACTAGAGACCTCGCACTAGAGGCGTCGTGTGCTTAACTTGAGGCGGCGTGTGTAAAGTAGAGGCGCCGTGTGCTTCAACTAGAGGCGTCGTGTGCTTGAGTAGAGGCGCCGTGTGTGTTAACTAGAGGCGCCGTGTGCTTAAACTCCCTCGGTGTCCGGCTCGATCGACTCTGCGGGCCTTTGGGCGAGCGTCTGGCGAGGCTCGATCTCTCTCTGTTGGTTGAGCGAGCGAGTTCGATCATTCCTCGGTCTCGTATTGTATTCCGTGTTAGGCGGTTTATGTCCGGCGCCGAGCCGCTCCGCTTACGGATCTCTTAGAGGACCCGGTCGTGGGTTTGGTCGGACGAGTTCAAAGCGCGTTCGAAGGCATCAAGCAATCCGAGAGAAAGGATCACGGGCCCGGGGAGAGGGCGGGGCGCGCGGGTCGGCCGTGTCCAGCTCGGCGGGCTGCCACAGGCGAGAGAGAGACAGGAGCATAGCGGGTCAGAGGCATCATCGCTCGCGACTGGCGGCGCACTTGGGCTTCAGCGGGCGTGTGAAACGTGGGGCAGATCTGAGAGGTTAGGCGGACGGGGGGCGGATTGCGTAGCGGGCATGGCAGCGGCGGCGGTGCCCTACCGTGGGGTGCACCACAGATGGGGCACAGGGCCACCCAAGCCCAAGCGGACCCAGGCGTCTGTGTGAAACACCAAGTAATGCGGGGGCGGAGGCGGGCGTGCCCAGCCCCCCTCCGTCTGAAACCCCAAGTTCCGCCGCGGGGGAGGCATGGACAGTTGGCCACAGCCGCTCCGCCTGAGCAGGGCCAGCAGGCCGCGCAGGCCTGCAGCCCAGCCGCGCAGCCAGCAGCAGCAGGCAGCAGGCGCGCGGCAGGCGGCAGCGGCGCGCGCGCGCGGCAGGCAGGCGCGCGCGCGCGCAGGCGCGCGCAGCGCGCGCGCGCGCGCGCGCGCGCGCGCGCGCGCAGGCGCGCGCGCGCGCGCGCGCGCGCGCGCGCGCGCGCGCGCGCGCGCGCGCGCGCGCGCGCGCGCGGGGCGCGCGCGCGCGGCGGATGGGCGCGCGCACGGGCGGATGGGCGCGCGCGCACGGGCGGAAGGGGGCGCGCGCGGGCCGCTGGCACGGGCGGATGCGCGCGCACGGGCCGCTGGCACGGGCGGATGGGCGCGGCGGTGGGGCGGACCGCGCGCGGAAGGCGGCATGGGCGCGCGCGCCTGGCTGACCAACGCGCGCGCGCAAGGGCAGGATGGCGCGCGCGCGTGGGCGGGAGCGCGCGCGCGCGCAAGGGCGGCGGGACCCCTTCCGCGCGCGCGCGACGGCGGCCCCCCCGCGCGCGCGCGCTGCCTCCGCGCGCGGTGCCTGCGCGCGCGCGCGCGACCGGCCGTCCGCGCGCGTCCGTGCGCGCGCGCAGGGTTCGCGGGGGTTGCCTGTGTGACAGTACAGACACTTTTGCGGTATCTGGTTGTGGGAGTAAAAAGTAGGGATTTCTACATAGGTTAAGGCGGACTTCGTGCCCGGTGCTACGTAAATGCGATGCGTACGGTCACGCGCCGCCCGCCCCCCCGCCCATGGGGGCTCGTCCCGCGTGCCGGCGGCCGGCCGCCGCCTCCGCCGTCCGGCCGCCGGTTTCCGGCGACCACCGGCCGGATTC
>JAHZSQ010000036.1:70000-72500 GCA_022405105.1 Aristolochia contorta | reverse complement strand
CTCTGGCCTGGCCCTATTACGGGGCAGCTTGGCGATTTCACGGGCGCCTGGCGATTTCACGAGGCGGCAGCGCTTCTCACGGGCAGCGCTGGCGCTATTCACGGGCAGCTTGGCGATTTCTGGGGCGCATGGCGATTTCTGAGGCAGCAGCGCGCTTTTACGGGGCGCATGCCGCTTTTACGGGCGCAGCGCTTTTCGAGGCAGCGCCTTTACGGCGCTTTTACGGGGCGGGCGCTTTTCACGGCGCTTTCTGGGCGCATGGCTTCGAGCGCACGCTTTCACGGGCATGGCGCTTTTACGAGGCGCATGCCGCTTTACGAGGCGCATGGCGCTTTTACGGGCGCTTTTTTACGGGCGCGGCGCTTTACGGGCCGGCTTTTACGGGCGTTTTTTTGAGGCCTGGCCGCATTTCACGGGCGGCGGCAGTCGTTTCGGCTGGCGCATTACGGGGCGCTATTACGAGGCGGCAGCCCGTCGCTTGGCGTTTTTTTTCGGATGGGCGGCATGTCCCGAATCGTGGGGGCGGAAGGCGGGGGGGGGGCTGCTGCGGCGGTTCGCCGCCGAGATTCCGACCCTGTGGGCCAAAGCGGGCCCCGGTGTGGGTGGGCGCCCCTCTCTGCCTCGCACTAGAGACCTCGCACTAGAGGCGTCGTGTGCTTAACTTGAGGCGGCGTGTGCTTAAGTAGAGGCGCCGTGTGCTTCAACTAGAGGCGTCGTGTGCTTGAGTAGAGGCGCCGTGTGTTAACTAGAGGCGCCGTGTGCTTAAACTCCCTCGGTGTCCGGCTCGATCGACGACTCTGCGGGCCTTTGGGCGAGCGTCTGGCGAGGCTCGATCTCTGTTGGTTGAGCAGAGCGAGTTCTGATCATTCCTCGGTCTCGTATTGTATTCCGTGTTAGGCGGTTTATGTCCGGCGCCGAGCCGCTCCACTTACGGATCTCTTAGAGGAGGACGGTCGTGGTGGGTTTGGTCGGACGAGTTCAAAAGCGTTCGAAGGCATCAAGCAATCCGAGAGAAAGGATCGGGCCCGGGGAGAGGGGCGGGCGCCCGCGGGTCGTCGCCGTGTGTCCAGCTCGGCGGGCTGCCACAGGCGAGAGAGAGAGGAGAGCACATGGCGGGTCAGAGGCATCATCGCTCGCGGCTGGCGGCGCACTTGGCTTCAGCGGGCGTGAAAGCCGTGGGGCAGATCTGAGAGGTTAGGCGGACGGGGGGGCGGATTGCGTAGCGGGCATGGCAGCGGCGGTGCCCTACCGTGGGGTGCACCACAGATGGGGCACAGGGGCCACCCAAGCCCAAGCGGGACCCAGGCGTCTGTGTGGAAACACCAAATGTCTGCGGAGGCGGAGGCGGCGTGCCCAGCCCCCTCCGTCTGAAACCCCAAGTTCCGCCGCGCGGGGGCATGGACAGTTGGCCACAGCCGCTCCGCCTGAGCAGGGCCAGCAGGCCGCGCAGCCTGCAGCCCGCCTGCAGGCAGGGCAGCGCGCGGCAGGGGCGCGCATGGCGCAGGCGCGCGCGCGCGCGCGCGCGCGCGCGCGCGCGCGCGCGCGCGCGCGCGCGCGCGCGCGCGCGCGCGCGCGCGCGCGCAGCAGGCGCGCGCGCGCGCGCCCAGGGCGCGCGCGCGCGCGCGCGGATGGCGCGCGCGCGGCGGATGGGCGCGCGCGGGGCGGATGGGCGCGCGCGCGCGGCGGATGGGCGCGCGCGCGGGCGGCGGGCGCGCGCGCGGGCCGCTGGCACGGGCGGATGCGCGCGCGCGGCGCGCGCTGCTGGCGGGCGGATGGGCGCGGCGGTGGGGCGGACCGCGCGCGGAAGGCGGCATGGGCGCGCGCGCCCTGGCTGACCCAACGCGCGCGCGCAAGGGCAGGATGGCGCGCGCAAGTGGGCGGGAGCGCGCGCGCGGGCGGCGGCGCGCGCGACCCCCCCGCGCGCGCGCGCGCGCGCCGTCCGCGCGCGCGGTGCCTGCGCGCTTCCGCGCGCGCGACCCGGCCGTCCGCGCGCGTCCGTGCGCGCGGGGGGGTTCGCGGGGTTGCCTGTGTGACAGTACAGACACTTTTGCGGTATCTGGTTGTGGGAGTAAAAAAGTAGGGATTTCTACATAGGTTAAGGCGGACTTCGTGCCCGGTGCTACGTAAATGCGATGCGTGCGGTCACGCGCCGCCCGCCCCCCCCATGGGGGGGCTCGTCCCGCGTGCCGGCGGCGGCCGCCGCCCTCCGCCGTCCGGCCGCCGGTTTCCGGCGACCACCGGCCGGATTCCGGCGGCCGCCGCCCGACCTCATTTGGCCCCTTTTTTCGCCGCCGCCGCCGCCGCGCGGCGCCGGCCCCCGCCCCTCCGGGGCCGTCCCGCGTGTTGGATGCCCCGAATTTCGCGGGCGGCCTGCCGTGGCGCCCGGTGCCGCCCGGTCCGGCCGAGCCCGCCCGGCGGGGCGCGCTCACGCGCGCCTATATTTATAAATCAAAAGACGCACGCGCGCCCGCGCCGCGCGGGCCTTGGGCCTTGGCCGAGG
>JAHZSQ010000036.1:47500-52500 GCA_022405105.1 Aristolochia contorta | reverse complement strand
TCTCTTAGAGGAGGACCGGTCGTGGGTTTGGTCGGACGAGTTCCAAAGCGCGTTCGAAGGCATCAAGCAATCCGAGAGAAAGGATGCGGGCCCCGGGGAGAGGGACGGAGCGCCGCGGGTCGGCCGTGTCCAGCTCGGCGGGCTGCCACGGGCGAGAGAGACAGGAGCATGGCGGGTCAGAGGCATCATCGCTCGCGGACTGGCTGGCGCAGGCTTCAGCGGGCGTGAAAGCCGTGGGGCAGATCTGAGAGGTTTAGGCGGACGGCGGGCGGATTGCGTAGCGGGCATGGCAGCGGCGGCGGTGCCCTACCGTGGGGTGCACCACAGATGGGGCACAGGAGCCACCCAAGCCCAAGCGGACCCAGGCGTCTGTGTGAAACACCAAGTAATGCGGGCCCGGAGGCGGCGTGCCCAGCCCCCTCCGTCTGAAACCCCAAGTTCCGCCGCGGGGAGGCATGGACAGTTGGCCACAGCCGCTCCGCCTGAGCAGGGCCAGCAGGCCGCGCGAGCCTGCAGCCCGCATGCGGGCGGGCAGGGCGCGCGCGCATGGCGGGCAGGGCGCGCGCGCGCGGCAGGCGCGCGCGCGCGCGCAAGGCAGGGCGCGCGCGCGCGGCAGGCAGGGCGCGCGCGCGCGGCAGGCAGGCGCGCGCGTGGCCCGCAGGGCGCGCGCGCGCGGCGGATGGGCGCGCGCGCGGGCGGATGGGCGCGCGCGCACGGGCGGATGGGCGCGCGCACGGGCGGATGGGCGCGCGCGCACGGGCGGAAGGGCGCGCGCGCGGGCCGCTGGCACGGGCGGATGCGCGCGCACGGGCCGCTGGCACGGGCGGATGGGCGCGGCGGTGGGGCGGACCGCGCGCGGAAGGCGGCATGGGCGCGCGCGCCCTGGCTGACCCAACGCGCGCGCGCAAGGGCAGGATGGCGCGCGCAAGTGGGCGGGAGCGCGCGCGCGGAAGGGCGGAAGGACCCCCTCCCGGGCGCGCGCGACAGCGGCCGTCCGCGCGCGGTGCCTGCGCGCTTCCGCGCGCGCGACCCGGCCGTCCGCGCGCGTCCGTGCGCGCGGGGGGTTCGCGGGTTGCCTGTGTGACAGTACAGACACTTTTGCGGTATCTGGTTGTGGGAGTAAAAAGTAGGGATTTCTACATAGGTTAAAGGCGGACTTCGTGCCCGGTGCTACGTAAATGCGATGCGTGCGGTCACGCGCCCGCCCGCCCGCCATGGGGGCTCGTCCCGCGTGCCGGCGGCCGGCCGCCGCCTCCGCCGTCCGGCCGCCGGTTTCCGGCGACCACCGGCCGGATTCCGGCGACCGCCGCCCGACCTCATTTGGCCCTTTTTTCGCCGCCGCCGCCGCTCGCCGGCGCCGGCGGCCGCCCGCCTCCGGGGCCGTCCCGCGTGTTGGATGCCCGAATTTCGCGGAGGCGGCCTGCCGTGGCGCCCGTGCCGCCGGTCGGCCGAGCCCGCCCGGCGGGCGCGCTCACGCGCCCTATATTCATAAATCAAAAGACGCACGCGCCGCGCGCCGGCCTTGGGCCTTGGGCCTTGGCGAGGCCGAGGCAGCGGCGCGCGCGCGTTGTCGCCCGTCCCTCCCGTTGGACCCGGCGCTAATCCACGCTCTTTGCGGGACCGTCCGGTCGCCCCTCCTGATTGCGACCTGCCCGCGCGTCGATGCTGAAACAGTGCATCCGCTCGGGCTCGCGCGCGCGTGGAAGCGCCCGGGCGCGCGGACCGCGATCGTGTGAGTGGTATTCGACGGATTTGCCGAGGCGTCCACGGCCGTCCGAGCCGTCGACCTCTCGCGCGGTCCGTCCTCCATTTGGTCGGCTGTCCCTCGTCGGCGCGGCGCGCGGAACCCGCGGGTGCTTGTGCGTTGTTACCCCCAGTCGGGCAGTCGCCTCGCTCGATCAGAACGCAATCCCGCCCGCGGGCCCCGCCGGGGCGGCGGCGGGCGAGGGAATCTCTGGCGTCCGCGTCCACTTGCGAGCGAGCGGGTTCGCTCGGGCGCGGGCGCCAGCTCTCACGGACCCTCGTGCGCGCAGCAGTCCCAGCGCGACTCTGTCGGTTGCGAAACAATCCGGCGCCCTCTCGTTGTTGCTCGACCGTCGGCGCCCGGGCGTTCGCCGTGCCGCTCTCGCGCCCGGCGAGCCGACCAGCAGCGTCGCGGTTGTCGAGGGCGCTACCTGGTTGATCCTGCCAGTAGTCATATGCTTGTCTCAAAGATTAAGCCATGCATGTGTAAGTATGAACAAATTCAGACTGTGAAACTGCGAATGGCTCATTAAATCAGTTATAGTTTGTTTGATGGTACTTGCTACTCGGATAACCGTAGTAATTCTAGAGCTAATCGTGCACGAACCCGACTTCTGGAAGGGCGCATTTATTAGATAAAAGGTCAGCGCGGCTTTGCCCGTCGCTTTGATGATTCATGATAACTTTCGACGGATCGCATGGCTCTCGTGCGGCGACGCATCATTCAAATTTCTGCCCTATCAACTTTCGATGGTAGGATAGTGGCCTACCATGGTATTGACGGGTGACGGAGGTTAGGGTTCGATTCGGAGAGGCCTGAAAGCGGCTACCACATCCAAGGAAGGCAGCAGGCGCGCAAATTACCCAATCCTGACACGGGAGGTAGTGACAATAAATAACAATACCGGGCTCTCAGAGTCTGGTAATTGGAATAAGTACAATCTAAATCCCTTAACGAGGATCCATTGGAGGGCAAGTCCGGTGCCAGCAGCAGCGGTAATTCCAGCTCAATAAGCGTATATTTAAGTTGTTGCAGTTAAAAAGCTCGTAGTTGGACCTTGGGTTGGGTCGATCGGTCCGCCTCGCGGTGTGCACGCGATCGACTCGTCCCTCTACCGGCGATGCGCTCCTGGCCTTAACTGGCGGGTCGTGCCTCGGTGCTGTTACTTTGAAGAAATTAGAGTGCTCAAAGCAAGCCTCGCTCTGGATACATTAGCATGGGATAACATCACAGGATTTCGGTCCTATTGTGTTGGCCTTGGGATCGGAGTAATGATTAACAGGGACAGTCGGGGCATTCGTATTTCATAGTCAGAGGTGAAATTCTTGGATTTATGAAGGCGAACAACTGCGAAAGCATTTGCCAAGGATGTTTTCATTAATCAAGAACGAAAGTTGGGGGCTCGAAGACGATCAGATACCGTCCTAGTCTCAACCATAAACGATGCCGACCAGGGATCGGCGGATGTTGCTTTCAGGACTCCGCCGGCACCTTATGAGAAATCAAAGTTTTTGGGTTCGGGGGAGTATGGTGTAAGGCTGAAACTTAAAGGTTGTGGAAGGGCACCACCAGGAGTGGAGCCTGCGGCAATTGACTCAACACGGAAACTTACCAGGTCCAGACATAGTAAGGATTGACAGACTGAGAGCTCTTTCTTGATTCTATGGGTGGTGGTGCATGGCGTTCTTAGTTGGTGGGCGATTTGTCTGGTTAATTCCGTTAACGAGCGAGACCTCAGCCTGCTAACTAGCTATGCGGAGGTGACCCTCCATGGCCAGCTTCTTAGAGGACTATGGCCGTTTAGGCCACGGAAGTTGAGGCAATAACAGGTCTGTGATGCCCTTAGATGTTCTGGGCATGGCGCTACACTGATGTATTCAACGAGTCTATAGCCTTGGCCGACAGGCCCGGGTAATCTTCGAAAATTTCATCGTGATGGGGATAGATCATTGCAATTGTTGGTCTTCAACGAGGAATTCCTAGTAAGCGCGAGTCATCAGCTCGCGTTGACTACGTCCCTGCCCTTTGTACACACCGCCCGTCGCTCCTACCGATTGAATGGTCCGGTGAAGTGTTCGGATCGCGGCGACGTTGGCGGTTCGCCGCCGATAACGTTGCGAGAAGTCCACTGAACCTTATCATTTAGAGGAAGGAGAAGTCGTAACAAGGTTTCCGTAGGTGAACCTGCGGAAGGATCATTGTCGAATCCGCGAGACGCGAACGACCCACGCGAACCAGCTGCGCCTGCGGCGCCCAGCGGCGGCAGAGAGGCGGCGGGGCGCCCGCCCGATCGGTCGCCCCGCTGCTCGCCGCCGCCGCCCGTCGCCCGTGGCGACCCGTCGCGGCGGGCGGGCGGACAGACGAGCGAACAAACACTCGGCGCGACCAGCGCCAGCCGTGCGCAAAAACACGGAGGGCGGGCCTCGGCGTCCGCCTCGAAAAGATAACCAACCACGACTCTCGGCAGCGGATATCTTGGCTCTCGCGCCGATGAAGAGCGTGGCGAAATCACGATGCTTGGTGTGGTGCAGAATCCCGCGAACCATCGAGTCTTTGAGCGCATAAGTTGCACCCGAGGCCACTGGGTCGGTACACCTGCCTGGGCGTCACGCCCGGCGCCCTCCCCCCCGCCCCGCGAGTCCAGCGGGCCTTGGCGCCGCGAGGCGAGCAGCTGGCCGTCCCGCCCCGGGCGGGTCGGCCGAAAATCAAACCCCTCGGGCTCGCGGCGCGACAACTGGTGGCTCAAGCTCCCGGCCTCTTGCCAGGCCCGAGTCGTGCCCGCGACCCCCTTGCGAGGCCCGCGAGGACCCGCGCCGGCCGCTCGGCCCTCTTCGGGCGCGCGGCTGGAATCGACCCCAGGTCAGGTGGGACCACCCGCTGAGTTTAAGCATATCAATAAGCGGAGGAAAAAACTTACAAGGATTCCCCTAGTAGCAATGACGAACCGGGAAGAGCCCAGTGTATGAGAATCGAGGCGGCGCCCGCCGTCAGTGTAGTCTGCAGAAGCGTCCTCTGCGACGGACGGGCGCAAGTCCCATGGAATGGGGCGCGGAGAGGGTGACAACCCGTCGCGCCCGGACCCTGTCGCACCATGGCGTTGTCGGCGAGTCGGGTTGTTTGGGAATGCAGCCCAAATAGGGCGATAAATTCCGTCAAGGCTAAATAAGCGGCGAGAGACCGATGGCGAACAAGTACCCGCGAGGAAAGATGAAAAGGACTTTGAAAAGAGAGTCAAAGAGTGCTTGAAATTGTCGGG
>JAHZSQ010000036.1:40000-42500 GCA_022405105.1 Aristolochia contorta | reverse complement strand
ATGGCAAGCAGGGCAGGCGCGCGCGCGCGGAAGGCAGGCGCGCGCGCGCGGGCGGCAGCGCGCGCGCTTGGCGGGCAGGAGCGCGCGCGCGCGCGCGCAGCAGGCGAACGCGCGCGCGTGGCCCGCAGGGCGCGCGCGCGTGCGGATGGAGCGCGCGCACGCGGCGGATGGGCGCGCACGGGCGCATGGGCGCGCGCACGGGCGGATGGGCGCGCGCACGCACAGGCGGAAGGGCGCGCGCGCGGGCCGCTGGCACGGGCGGATGCGCGCGCACGGGCCGCTGGCACGGGCGGACGGGCGCGGCGGTGGGGCGGACCGCGCGCGGAAGGCGGCATGGGCGCGCGCGCCATGGCTGACCAACGCGCGCGCGCAAGGCAGGATGGCGCGCGCAAGTGGCGGGGAGCGCGCGCGCGGAAGGCGGAAGGACCCCTCCCCCTTCCGCGCGCGCGCGACTGCAATCGTCGCGCGCGGTGCCTGCGCGCTTCCGCGCGCGCGACCCGGCCGTCCGCGCGCGTCCGTGCGCGCGTGAGGGTTCGCGGGGTTGCCTGTGTGACAGTACAGACACTTTTGCGGTATCTGGTTGTGGGAGTAAAAAGTAGGGATTTCTACATAGGTTAAAGGCGGACTTCGTGCCCGGTGCTACGTAAATGCGATGCGTGCGGTCGCGCGCCGCCCGCCCGCCATGGGGGCTCGTCCAGCGTGCGGCGGCCGGCCGCCGCCTCCGCCGTCCGGCCGCCGGTTTCCGGCGACCACCGGCCGGATTCCGGCGACCGCCGCCCGACCTCATTTGGCCCCTTTTTTCGCCGCCGCCCGCCGCTCAGCCGGCGCCGGCGTGCCCCCTCCGGGGCCGTCCAGCGTGTTGGATGCCCAATTTCGCGGGAGGCGGCCTGCCGTGGCGCCCGGTGCCGCCCGTCCGGCCGAGCCCGCCCGGCGGGGCGCGCTCACGCGCGCCTATATTCATAAATCAAAAGCGCGCTGCGCGCCCGCGCCGGCTTGGGCCTTGGGCCTTGGCGAGGCGAGGCCGCGGCGGCAGCAGCGTTGTCGCCCGTCCCTCCCGTTGGACCCGGCGCTAATCCACGCTCTTTGCGGGACCGTCCGGTCGCCCCCTCCTGATTGCGACCTGCCCGCGTCGATGCTGAAACAGTGCATCCGCTCGGGCTCGCCCGGCGCGTGGAGAGCGCCGGGCGCGCGGACCGCGATCGTGTGAAGTGGTATTCGACGGTTTGCCGAGGCGTCCACGGCCGTCCGAGCCGTCGACCTCGCGCGTGGTCCGTCCTCCATTTTGTCGGCTGTCCCTCGTCGGCGCGGCGGCGCGCGAGAACCCGCCGGTGCTTGTGCGTTGTTACCCCCAGTCGGGCAGTCGCCTCGCTCGATCAGAGCGCAATCCCGCCCGCGGGCCCCGCCGGGGGCGGCGCGCGGCGAGAAGTCTCTGGCGTCGCGTCCGCTTGCGAGCGAGCGGGTCGCTCGGGCGCGGGCGCCCAGCGCTCACGGACCCTCGTGCGCGCAGCAGTCCCAGCGCGACTCTGCCGGTTGCGAAACAATCCGGCGCCCCTCTCGTTGTTGCTCGACCGTCGGCGCCCGCGTTAGCCGTGCCGCTCTCGCGCCCGGCGAGCCGACCAGCAGCGTCGCGGTTGTCGAGGCGCTACCTGGTTGATCCTGCCAGTAGTCATATGCTTGTCTCAAAGATTAAGCCATGCATGTGTAAGTATGAACAAATTCAGACTGTGAAACTGCGAATGGCTCATTAAATCAGTTATAGTTTGTTTGATGGTACTTGCTACTCGGATAACCGTAGTAATTCTAGAGCTAATCGTGCACGAACCCGACTTCTGGAAGGGGCGCATTTATTAGATAAAAGGTCAGCGCGGGCTTTGCCCGTCGCTTTGATGATTCATGATAACTTTCGACGGATCGCATGGCTCTCGTGCGGCGCGCATCATTCAAATTTCTGCCTATCAACTTTCGATGGTAGGATGGTGGCCTACCATGGTATTGACGGGTGTGGAGAATTGGGGTTCGATTCGGGAGGGCCTGAGAAACGGCTACCACATCCAAGGAAGGCAGCAGGCGCGCAAATTACCCAATCCTGACACGGGGAGGTAGTGACAATAAATAACAATACCGGGCTCTCAGAGTCTGGTAATTGGAATGAGTACAATCTAAATCCCTTAACGAGGATCCATTGGAGGGCAAGTCCGGTGCCAGCAGCATGGTAATTCCAGCTCCAATAGCGTATATTTAAGTTGTTGCAGTTAAAAAGCTCGTAGTTGGACCTTGGGTTGGGTCGATCGGTCCGCCTCGCGGTGTGCACCGGTCGACTCGTCCCTTCTACCGGCGATGCGCTCCTGGCCTTAACTGGCCGGGTCGTGCCTCCGGTGCTGTTACTGAAGAAATTAGAGTGCTCAAAGCAAGCCTCGCTCTGGATACATTAGCATGGGATAACATCACAGGATTTCGGTCCTATTGTGTTGGCCTTGGGATCGGAGTAATGATTAACAGG
>JAHZSQ010000036.1:5000-7500 GCA_022405105.1 Aristolochia contorta | reverse complement strand
AGCTTGGCGCTTTTTACGAGGCGCGGGCCCGAAGCTAGGCCGCCTTCTGGGGCGCGGGCCCGAGCAACCGTTTTTTTTTCGAGCCGCAGGCCGGCAGCAGCGCTTTACGGGGCGGCAGCGCCTTCTGAGTCGCTTGGCGATTTCTGAGGCGCAGCAGCGCGGCAGCGCTTCTCGAGTCGCTTGGCGCTTTGCGGGGCAGCAGCCGATTTCTGAGGCAGCTTGGCGATTTCTGGGGCGGCTTGGCGCCTTCTGAGGGCAACTTGGCCGCCTCTGAGGCAACAGCGATTTCTGACGGGCAGCAGGCGATTTCTGGGGGCGCTTGGCGATTTCTGGGGCGCTTGCGCCTCTGAGGCAGCAGCGCCTCTCTCGGGCAGCAGCGCTTCTCACGGGCGCCTGGCCGCTATTCACGGGCAGCAGCCGCCTTTACGAGGCGGCAGCGCGCCTTCACGAGGCAGCAGCGCTTCTCACGAGGCGCCTGGCCGCTATTCAGGGGCCTGGCCGCTTGGCGGCGATTTCTGAGGGCGCCTGGCCGATTTCTGAGGGGCGGCAGCGCTTCTCACGAGGCGCCTGGCCGCTATTCACGGGCAACAGCGATTTCACGGGACGCATGGCCGATTTCTGAGGCAGCAGCGCTTTTACGAGGCGCATGCCGCTTTTACGGGGCGGCAGCGCTTTTCGAGGCGCCTGGCGCGCTATTCACGAGGCAGCAGGCGATTTCACGGGCGATTCACGAGGCGCGCATGGCGATTTCACGAGGCATGGCGCATTCGAGGCATGGCTTTTACGGGCGCGCATGCCGCTTTTACGGGGCGGCTTGCGCTTTTACGAGGCGCTGGCCCGGCGGCAGGTCGTTTTTCGAGGCGCCTGGCGCATTCACGGGCGGCAGCGCTATTACGGGGCAACAGCCCGTCGCTTGGCGTTTTCGTGGATGGGCGGCATGTCCCGAATCGTGGGGGCGGGAAGGCGGGGGGAGCACTGCGGCGGTTCGCCGCCGAGATTCCGACCACAATGGGCCAAAGCGGGCCCCGGTGTGGGTGGGGCGCCCCCTCGCTTGCCTCGCACTAGAGACCTCGCACTAGAGGCGTCGTGTGCTTAACGGGGGCGTGTGCTTAAGTAGAGACGCCGTGTGCTTCAACTAGAGACGTCGTGTGCTTGAGTAGAGACGCCGTGTGCTTAACTAGAGACGCCGTGTGCTTAAACTCCCTCGGTGTCCGGCTCGATGCGACTCTGCGGGCCTTGGGCGAGCGTCTGGCGAGGCTCGATCTCTCTGTTGGTTGAGAGCGAGCGAGTTCTGATCATTCCTCGGTCTCGTATTGTATTCCGTGTTAGGCGGTTTATGTCCGGCACCTCGAGCCGCTCCACTTACGGATCTCTTAGAGGAGGACCGGTCGTGGGTTTGGTCGGACGAGTTCCAAAGCGCGTTCGAAGGCATCAAGCAATCCGAGAGAAAGGATGCGGGCCCCGGGGAGAGGGACGGAGCGCCGCGGGTCGGCCGTGTCCAGCTCGGCGGGCTGCCACGGGCGAGAGAGAGACAGGAGCATGGCGGGTCAGAGGCATCATCGCTCGCGGCTGGCGGCGCAGGGCTTCAGCGGGCGTGAAAGCCGTGGGGCAGATCTGAGAGGTTAGGCGGACGAGGCGGATTGCGTAGCGGGCATGGCAGCGGCGGTGCCCTACCGTGGGGTGCACCACAGATGGGGCACAGGGCCACCAAGCCCAAGCGGACCCAGGCGTCTTGTGAAACACCAAATAATGCGGAGGCGGAGGCGGCGTGCCCAGCCCCCTCCGTCTGAAACCCCAAGTTCCGCCGCGGGGGAGGCATGGACAGTTGGCCACAGCCGCTCCGCCTGAGCAGGGCCAGCAGGCAGCGCGCAGCCTGCAGCCCGCGCGCGCGAATGGCAGGCAGGGCGCGCGCGCATGGCGGGCAGGCGCGCGCGCGCGCGCGCAGGCAGGCGCGCGCGCGCGCAGGCGCGCGCGCGCGCGCGCGCAGGCAGCGCGCGCGCGCGCGCGCAGGCGCGCGCGCGCGCAGCGCGGGCGCGCGCGCGCGGCCGCAGGGCGCGCGCGCGCGCGCGGATGGGCGCGCGCGCGGGCGGATGGGCGCGCGCACGGGCGGACGGGCGGATGGGCGCGCGCACGGGCGGATGGGCGCGCGCGCGGGCGGAAGGGCGCGCGCGCGGGCCGCTGGCACGGGCGGATGCGCGCGCACGGGCCGCTGGCACGGGCGGATGGGCGCGGCGGTGGGGCGGACCGCGCGCGGAAGGCGGCATGGGCGCGCGCGCCCTGGCTGACCAACGCGCGCGCGCAAGGGCAGGATGGCGCGCGCAAGTGGGCGGGAGCGCGCGCGCGCGAAAGGCGGCAGGACCCCTTCCGCGCGCGCGCGACTGCGGCCGTCCGCGCGCGGTGCCTGCGCGCTTCCGCGCGCGCGACCCGGCCGTCCGCGCGCGTCCGTGCGCGCGGGGGTTCGCGGGGTTGCCTGTGTGACAGTACAGACACTTTTGCGGTA